>JAMKQA010043855.1:0-14968 GCA_024699735.1 Posidonia australis | reverse complement strand
CTAGTTTTGCCTTATTAATTGTTCCCTGAGTTTGTGTGTTTTATTTTAACCAGAAGGGGGAAACAAACATGTCTCTACTCTCCTAGGCATGTCAAGTGCGAAAAGGGAAGAAAACACACAAGTAAGGCAAGCAAGCAATCAAACAATAATCAAAAGGCATGATCATGGCATGTGCAAGTGTCGTGGCATCATAATTGTGAAAAGAAAACATCCATCACATCAAAAGGCAAAGCATGTGGCATGCAAGTGCAGTGACAGAGCAAGTGTGTGAAAGAAAGTGTGAAAGGCACGCTAAGTAAGCAAACAATCACCAACAAAGCAAACAAACAAGTATGTGAAGCCCAAGCCTCAAAAAACAAGCGGAAAGACTAACCTAAAAGCTGGAATCTGGTTTCCCCAGTGGAGTCGGCAGTTCTGTGTCCATGCCCGCCCAAGGATTCGACGTAGAGTTGCGCTAGAGGGTGGAGATCACAGCCACGCCAAGATGGCGAAGGCGCAAGATAGGATAAAATGAAAAAGAAAAGGAGTCGCCACCTAGTCTTTTAAGGGAAAAACGAGGAAAATCACAAACCAACCACAAAGGATGAATGCATGAGATGCAAATGTGAAGGCTAGACGTCTACTAACCAGAGGGTGGGTAAGGATTCCTAATACGCATGGGGAAGGTGTTAGGCACCCCCATACACCCGAGAAACTCGGTCTTTCTAGTCTAATTCGCTTGCTAGAGGCTAAATGAATGCTTTCTAAGCCTAGATCGTGCTTTAAACATGCTAATACGAATGCCAAGACAAGACTGGATGGATGTGCAAAAGGGTATGTGAAAACTACGAAGAAATCCACATGAAATGATGAAATCACAAAATATGACACAACAAAGAAAATCACATGAAATGACGAGGTTTTTGGCGAGAATAGCTCGGAAAATCATACATGCCTCAAGAAAGTAAAAAATGCAACCAACTCAGGTCATCGAAGTCAAAGAAAACATCGCAGAAATCATGCTGGGAAAACTGCAAAGAAGTTCGCATAAAACCGGTAAACTGTGACTGTAACCATGCCGACGACAGCCTTGTGATTGGCGCGAAAGGCCAAATGCTCGAGGATCGGCAAAGTCACGACAAAATAATAAAAATAATGATAAAAAATACAGGAGTCGCCACCTAGTCTATTTTAAAATGGAAGACGAGGAAAATCGCTTGAAAACATTAAAATCACATGATAAAACCAATGGGAAAAAGGTCTACATAAACCAGAAAAAGGGCAAGGATCCCTGTTACGCACGAGAAAGGTATTAGGCACCCTCGTGCGCCCGAAAAAACGGTCTTCTAATGGGTTTCTCATTTACTTATATGGAATGTCGACTTTTCAGCCTTTTCTGTACGCCTAAGGGCGATATGCAATGCCATGCTAAGTGAGTGGGTGTCTTATGCTAAATAGGAGTGCATGGGATGTGGGGTGTGTCCTAATGCTCAAAAGGATCACTTGTATCACGGGTCAAGCATTGATGCAAGGATATTGCATAAATAAGATCAAAGATCTAATAACTTCGAGTGATTTTCATCCATGCTTTACTATATGCAAAACATGATCTACCATGCATGGAAAGGGCTAAAAACAGAATAGGGTCTTCCTGATATATTGAGGAAGACAAGCAGAGAAAACCAAAAGCAACTCCATACGGGAAAACATGCTAGAAACCATGCGAAAAGTTGCTGTGTACCACTGGAAAATAGGCTAGCGCGCCTGTGTGGTGTGCCAGATTGGTGCTCTAGTTTGGTGCGCCACCTATGTGCTCTACTTGGTACAGGAAAATGTGCCAGGGAAAAAATCAGAATGCCATGCAGTGCAATATCATGTAATATGATGGATTCCAGAATATCATGCAATGCAAAGTCCTTGTAAACTCAAAATGCAACTTAAATATCTATGAAAATCCAAGCATGAAAAGATAACATGGATCTTGTGCTCAAAGGCGATATGCCTCACACAAGATCACACCGTTTTTATGCTGAATAAAGACAACAAGAATCAGCCATACTATCTTGATCATGGACTGATGCATAAGAATCTCCATATAGGAGTCCATGGGGCAATCAGCCTACCATATTTCAGCGATGAGCCAAATATGCAAAGTGCAAAAGTCTTAAAAATACTATCATCTTAAGTTGAAAACATGCATGCAAAGACATATAATATCAGAGAATCAACACTAGGAAAAGCAGAGTCAAAGACATCCAGGAAATCATGCAGATTATGATGCAAATAGGTTGATTTACTCTCTGACCAGACTGGTGCACTAGAATGGTGCTCTGGTAAGGTGCGCCACTCTGGTGCGCCACTTTGGTGTGCTAGAGTGGTTCTCCCCAGAAACCCTGAATCAGACTACAGTCTGATTCAGAATCTGGTCCAAATTTCAGAGATCAATGATTTTTCTTAACCTAGATTAGTTATACAGATGATAAGAGACTGAAACATGATGAGACACAAACAAATGAAAGTCTTTTATCACTAGTTTCAAATCATGCTAAATCATGGGTTGATGACTGCATACATGCTTAGGATTCTAAAGAATATGTATGAGTTAATAAGGTCAATAATCTTATGCAAATGGTAAACACATAGAAGGCATATTGGCTGCTAATTTCCTAGCATATGAGTGTATGAATCATGATTCTCTATGTGAAAGAAACAGAGATGAAAGACAAGTTTGCAACATAAAATCAGATTATCTATGAAGTTCATGACATGCTTTATTCAGTGCAAGAATTAGGATTAAAAGTAAAAGAAGCGAGATGAACTTACCTTGCCCAAGGTGTTCCTTCCTAGAAAACTCAAGATTATACTTCCTTGTTACTTTGGAGGGGTTGGAGATGCTCTAGAAGGCCAGGATATTCTCAAGAAAATGAGAGAGACTTGCTGGAGTAAGTGGATAGCTTGATTAGGATCAACCAAGTGTTCTAAATGGTTGCTAATGGAGGTCCTTTTATAGAGTTTCACAAGGGTAACTCCCATGGGATGCAAACAGCCTCGCAAACGAAGAGCCTGGCGTAGATTCACAGGGAATATTCGCTGGTGAGGGTTACAAGCACGGGAGATGGAAAGCCGGCACCCAGCACTTTGAAAAGTGGTTGTGCACTACCAGATAGGTGCGCTAGGATGGTGCTCCAGATAGGTGCGCCAACTTGGTGCTCCAGCTAGGTGCACCAACTTAGCGCACATAGTGCTCCTGCTTGGTGCTCCAATCAAGTGCTCCACATTGGTGCTCTCCACTAGCTACCTGAATTGCTAATTAGGCCACGGGCTTGCTATGGGCTTGTGGTCGGTTTATGCAATGATCTCTGGCTAGTTAAAAAAGTCAAGTAGGATTCAAAAATGGTTGAGCTTCCCGCATCCAAAGCAACATCTGGAGAGTTTACCTATGAGCCACCTTAAAATCGGGGTGTCTACAGTGACATGTGAAGAATTTCACATAAAATGATGACATTTTTGTAAAGAATGGTTCAGAAAATCACACCAATGTCAAGGGGATCAAAAATATGACAGACCCAAATCATTAGAATCGTAGAAAACACCATGGAGATCCGAATGGAAAAACTGCAAAGAAACCCACAAAAAATAAACAAATGACGACATTCAAAGAAAATCACATAAAATGACAGTATTTTCGGAAAGAATGCTTGGAAAAACCATACTGATATCAAAAAGATAAAAAGTGGGATCAACCCAAGTCACTGGAATCAAAGAAAGAGTCATGAAAATAAAAAAGAAGAAATAATCTGCAAATAGGCTAATGTGGGCCTTTGGGTCAGTTAGTGTATGCCCTTAGGCCATGAAATCCAAATCAAATCGAAAAATCCAAAACGAAGGAGTAAAAGAAATCAAGTCGGATATCGGGTGAATGATTCTGAAAACAAAACAAGGAATAAATCCACGGAAAATCACATGAGATGTTGACTCACTTGAAAGGGATGGGACACTGCAAATGTGTTGGAAACTATGCAAAATGCATGAAAATGTACTTAAATGTGTAAAAGATGCTAAGGAATGTTTTGGACAAAAATTATGCGTGATTTAATGCAAGAATTAACATGCATGTGCATGGATTGGTGGCACAGGGGCAATTTGGTCATTTCAATGGACGGATGTGATGAGTGCATGAATGAGGATGATGCATGGTTTGAGATATGCTAAAATGCATGTGAAATGTCATGAAAATGTTATTTACAAGAAAACATGAAAAGGGAAAATAATAAAATGATGTAAACACAATAAAGGACAAACACAAGGACTAAAATGCAAAATTCGCAAAAAGGGTGAAAACCTGGATTAAAATACATTCAATGACTTCTATCCTAGTGTGATGATGGATTGCGCCTTGGTAATTTTCGAAAAATTCAGGGTCTAATGTGCAAAATTCACATATAGGTGCAAATGTGACTGAAATATGAAACTAAAGATCAACTTACAATGCAAACATGATCTTCAAAGGAAATCTATGATTAAATTCAAAATACAGAATGCAATAAGTGGAAAATATCTAAAATATGTGAGGAAACAATTAAAACCCTAAATGATGGATTTAAAATTAATCTAAGGGTCTGGATGCAAATTTTCTATGTTTTGGGATTGTTTGTTAAGAACTCAGGGGGCTGCATGCAAATTACAGGGCTTAAATGTCATAAAAATTGGACTTTTGTGTTGAAAAGTGCAATTATGAAGTTTCTTAGGGGCAGTATGCAAATTTTCAAAGTAGAGCTCAGTTTTAAAAAAACTGTAGGGGCTCATTGCAAAAACTTAGGACTTAAATGCAAAGAAATCATGATCTTAGGGGCTCAAGTGTGATAAAACATGTATGAATGCATTAAGAATAAAAAATCAAAATATGCAGGGAGTTATATGCAAATCTTACAAGAATAAAATGAAGAAATAAAAGTTATCTAAACTACAAGGGCATAAAAATAAAGACAAAGGACCTAAACATAAGTATTTAAGGACTTAAGAAATAAAGATTTAAAATTAAAGGGGCTTGGGCCAAATAAACCCTCTTTGAAGATCACCGACGGATCACCGACGTCTCTGCTCCGGCGTGCGCTTCAACGACGATCTGGCTGCAGTCCAACCATTGGGGAGCGCTGACAACGACCTAGGAGGTTGGAGGGAAGCACGACGAAGCTTCCGAGGGTGGTGAGTTCCCTCCCCCACCTCTAGCTCTGGTGAGCGACTGTCGACGCTAGAGAAGATGACGGCAGAGTGGCTGGTGGTGCTCCAGAGATGGGAAAGCTGATGCACAGGTCAGAGGAGCATCGGAGCAGCGCGCGGAGGCTCCTGGTAGTGACAACGGCATCTGGGGAGGTCTGAGGTGCTCCTCCCACCACTAGCACTGGCAGTTGGAGTTGCAGCAGTGAGGGCTCTGCTCCGGTGGCTGCGGAAGAGGCGTGGGAGGCTGAGGGGGTCTCTGGCAAGGTGGCAGGTCCTCCGGAGGTGGTCGTGAGCAACAGGGGGCCTACGAAGTGCATGGGAGCTTCACGACGTGGATTGGCAATCGGAGGGAGTGTCAGAGAGACTCTCAGGCACATGAGGCTTGATGAACCTCTCCTGAGTGCTGGGAATTTAGGGAGGAGGAGGAGGAAGAAGGAAGGGAGGCCCCAGAAGCCTCCTCCTGATCCAGGAGGTCAGTGACCTCACTGATGGTGGCGAACCCACCAGTGGAGGGGAGAATAATGGCGGACAGGGAGGTATCTCTGCCTGGACTCGGTCCAAAGGGCTTGGACAAGCCCGAAAAAACCCAAAGAGAAATTTTCAAGCCTGGGTGAAGGGAGTTACCTGGCTGAGGGCTGTTGTCTCTTAGCGAAGCTCACCAGCAGCGTTCTTTGGTGGATGCTATGGCGAAGGCAGTCAGAGTTTTTTGGTTCCAAAGGGATTGGAGGGGGGCTCTGGAGGTGGCTTTGGAGGTAGATTCTCGTAGCTAACGCACGTTGGAAAGAAGGAGTCTGGAAGAGGAGGGCTTCGGACAGTTGGAAGGAAGAAGAACTGTCGACAGCCAGAGGCTTTAAACTTCGATCAAGCCTCCTCTAGCAGTCGATCCTCCTCGTTAGTGGTTGGGCACCGTCCGATGCTCGCGTGAGTTGGAGGAGAAGGCTAAAGATTGCAGGAGAAATAGGGAGACGTTCCGGAGACAGTGGGATCCTACCAAAGATGGTGCTGGAGATGTCGCCGGAGAAATCAGGGTGTCGGAATTATTTTTACAATTTCCTAAGTTTTTGATTGAAGGCTTAAATAGAGTATTGGGTTGAATTTGGGCCTGCGAATTGGGTTTTTGTTGTAGGGTTTACTTGCTTTATTTTTGTTTTGGGATTTTTAAGGGATTTTAGGGTTTTGATTTTAAGTTTTTATTTGGGTTTTATGATTTTAATTAGATTCTTGATTTTGTGACTTAGGGTTTAATTGTTTGGTTTTTAAATTAGGGTTTTTTTTGGGTTTTAATTACTTAAAGTTTTTTAGAAGTTTGATTATTTTAGGGTTTTAGGGTATTGGTTAGGATTTTGAATTTAATTAGGTTTTTATGGTTTATTTTAGTGATTTTAATTTAGATTTTGAGTTTTAGTTTTAAGTTTAATTTGGCGATTTAATTAGGGTTTCAATTTAAATTTTGATTTAATTGGCTTCTATTTGATTTAATTATGGATTTGATTAAGATTTTAATTTAATTGTTTTTTTGCTTGTTTTTTGTGTGGATTGGAATTTTTTTTCAATTAGATTTAATTTTTAATGGATTTTATTGAGTTTTACTTGATTTGGGCTATAATTAGGGTTTTTCTTTTAATTTACTTGGATTTTACATGGTTTACAAGTATTTTACTTGGTTTTGATTTTAATTAGGGTTTTTACTTTATTTACTTGGATTTTAAGTGGCTTAAATGGATTTTGGTTTAATTTTGACTTTAATTAGGGTTTTCATTTGATTAATTGGATTTTAAGTGGATTTTATTTAATTTTGACTTTAATTGGGGTTTTTTGTTTGATTAATTTGGATTTTAAGTGTTTTAAATGGATTTTGTTTGGTTTTAATTCTTAATTATTGTTTTTTGCTTTAATTAGGTCAGAGTGGACTGGTGTGGGCTGACTGGGCTTGTGTGGGCTTAAGTGGGCTTGAGGGTTTAGCTGGAGCTAGGGTTTAGGGTTTTAGGTTTGAAAATTAGGGTTTTGGTAGTCATAACAAGAGCATCTTTCTAGAAGAGCCTGCTACCAAGTGATTTCAAAATCAGGGTGTCTATATCATGTCAGACCTTTCCTTGTCTTTTCAGCCCGATGAGTCTGATAACTTATTAGCTCTCTCCTTTCTTTTTGGCTTGACGAGTCTGATAACTCGTTAGCTCTCCCCTTTCTTTTCGTCGCAATGAGTTTGATAACTAGTCAACTTTCCCCTTTCTTTGTCAGTCTGACTAGTCCAGTATCTTGTCAGACCTTTCCTGTTTTTTCGGCCCGACGAGTTCGATAACTCGTCAGCTCTCCCCTTTCTTTGTCAACCTGACAAGTTCGATATCTTGTTAGACCTTTTCTTTCTTTTCAGCCCGACGAGTCCAATAACTCGTCAACTCTCCCCTTTCTTTGTTGGCCTGACATGTCTGAGACCTCAGCTTTCTTTTCAACCTAACTATCTGAAAACTCGTCAACTCTCTCCTTTCTTTGTCGACCCGATAAGTCCGATATCTTGTCAAATCTCAACTTTCTTGTCGACCCGACGAGTCTGATAACTTGTCAGCTCTCCCCTTTCTACCTGTTCCTAGCCACCTGTTCGAACACCAAAGGCGACTAGGTTCTATCTTGTCAGCTCCTAGCCACCTGTTTGAACACGAATGGTAACTAGGTTCTATCTTGTCAGCTCCTAGCCACCTATTCGAACATGAATGAGGATTACGTTCTATCTTGTCAGCTCTTAGCCACCTGTTCAAACATGACCGATGACTAGGTTCTATCTTGTCAGCTCCCAGCCATCTGTTCGAATACAAACGGCGGCTAGGTTTTATCTTGTTAGCTCCTAGCCACCTGTTCGAACACGAATGGTGACTAGGTTTTATCTTGTTAGCTCCTAGCCACCTATTCGTTGGAGGTCATTTTCGGGTACGTACCTCCAATTTAATGTGTAGAAATCGTGTAACATGGTAGAAATGCCTAGGATGCATGTAATCTAGGCTAAATTTAATGTTTTAGAATTTTTGGGAATTTATTGTGGAAAATGTGGGGCATGACAGTTTTGGTATCAGAGCTCCAAGTTCACTAGGTCACACTAGGTTAGTGCTACACCTAGGGTGTCCGGTCTGGATACTCCATAGGTTTTGCGTGCATGTAGAGTCTGCACCTGATTTTCGCCATGGTTTTCTAGTTGTTGCTTTGTCTGTGGCACAGGTACTTTGCCTTTCTCCAGCAAGATGCCTCCTCGTGGTCGTAAGGGCAAGGCCCTTGTTGAGGAGACTGAGTCCCGGGAGGACGTAGGTTGATGGAAGGCAGTTCGCACGGAACTGAGGAGTTTGGCACACGGGTTCTCTCACGCGTTCAGCAAGAGTAGTGCCAGTGAGCCGTCGGGTGACCCATGGCTGAACCAGTTCACAAAGCTTCTTCCACTGTCGTTCAAGGGTAAGGTCAGTGCTGAGGAGAGCGAAGCCTGGTTGGAGAAGGTGGTGAAGATGCTGGAGAGCATGGCGTGCCCAGAGGAGCATTGGGCGGGGCTGGCGACCTACCTACTGGATGGTAAGGCAGATAGGTGGTGGAAGTCTGTGAGGCGGCTGAAGTTCCCGGACTTAGTCACTATTAGCATTCAGTGGAAGGATTTCAAGGTGGCCTTCTATGACAAGTATTTTCCCGATCATGTAAAGGAGCAGCTTCGTCGAGATTTCCGGAGTCTGGAGCAGGGCACGATGTCGATGCTCGAATATGAGACTGAGTTCGCCCAGCTTGAATGCTTTGCTCCTACCAATGAGTCTGAGGAGGAGCAAACGTAAAGGTTTTTGGATGGCTTGAACCCAGGGCTACGGGTGAAGTGATGGGCTGTAGGTGCCACATTGTGGAGGACATGGTTGGGATGGCTTACCGCTTCGAGGTGGAGCATCAGAATTTTCTGGAGAGTCGTCCTAAGGAGAAGGGTAAGTCTTCTATTACCTCCCGATTCTCTTTCTCCGGTCCTCCAAGTGCCTGTAGCTCAAGTAGCCCTGAAAAGATGCAAAAGGCAAGGTCCAGTGTTTCCTCTACGGGCCGGTGGAGTTTTTCTGGGGTTAGCGGAGCTAGCCTCAGTCAGACAGGGTCCAGTGCTCTAGGTGGGAACCAGTGCTTCAACTGTGGTCAGGTGGACCACATCACTACATTTTGTCCCCAACCTAGACAGACTCCTACCTCAGCGGTGTGCTATAACTGTGGGAAGGCGGGACACGTTCAAAGATCTTGTCCGGAACCACCTAATAAGGCAGGAAGCGCACCGCAGCAGCCAACTAGGGAACGGGTGTTCACCATTGCAGCTCCAGGCACTGAGTCTTCGGGAGATGTTGTTGAGGGTAAGGATGAATAGTTGGTTCTGTAACCCTTTGAAATATGTTGTAATCTCTCTTGCAATCTGGACATCTGCTTGATTGTATGGATGTGTCGTGTTGTTTTGTTTGGCCATCAGGTTCTTTTATTATGGCTGGCCGGATGGCCAAAATGTTGTTTGACTCAGGGAGTTCTATCTCGTTTATCTCTAAGTCTTTCGCAATAGAGTTGGGAGAGAGACCAGCTAGACTGGCCTTTCATCTCAGCATGGTGACGCCGCTGGGGGAGCACAATTTGGCATGGAGGTATCTGTAGTCTGTCGACTTGACGCTGAATGGTAGAGAGTTCGACGCCAGCCTAATCGTGATGGACGTGCACGAGTACGATGTGATACTCGGCATGGATTGGTTGGCGTAGCAGTCCGCTTTGATCAACTGTGCTAGGAGGAGAGTTTATTTTGGGTTTCCTGAGGATGGGTCTTTCTTTGTGCAAGGTGGGTGTCAGGGTGAGCCTAAGCTTGTCATTTCAGCTATGAAGGCTTATAAGTCTTTGGTCCGGGGTTGCGTGGGGTATCTAGCCAGTATAGTTATCTCCACTTCTCCTGAGTTGGGTGTTCACAACATCTCTGTGGTGTGTGAATATCCTGACGTTTTCCCTGACGATTTGCCTGGTATACCACCTCACAGAGAAGTAGAGTTCTCGATCGATTTGATCCCCGGTTTTGGTGTTGTGTCGAAGCCTCCTTATCGCATGGCACTAGCGGAATTTCGAAAGCTCAAGACTCAGTTGCAGGAGTTGCTGGACAAGGGGTTTATCTGGTCGAGTGTGTCTCCATGAGGAGTGCCTGTCTTGTTCGTCTACAAGAAGGATGGTTCACTCCGATTGTGTATAGATTAGCGGATGTTGAACCAGATCACAGTGAAGAACAAGTATCCCCTACCCCGCATTGATGACCTGTTCGACCAGTTGCAGTCTGCATCGGTGTTCTCGAAGATTGATCTGAGAGCAGGGTATCACCAGTTGAGGATTCGAGACCTAGACATTCAGAAGACTGCTTTCCGAATTCGGTACGGGCATTACGAGTTCACGGTCATGCCTTTCGGCTTGACTAATGCACCGGCTGTGTTTATGGATATGATGAACAAGATTTTTAGCCCTTTTCTGGACCAGTTCGTTGTGGTTTTTGTTGATGACGTGCTGGTCTACTTTCTAGATGTTGAGACTCATGCCTTGCACCTGAGGGCGGTTTTGGATACTCTAAGGTGTCATCAGCTATACGCTAAATTCTCCAAGTGTGAGTTCTGGCTGAGCGAAGTCATGTTCCTTGGCCATTAGATTTCGGGAGAAGGCATCAGAGTGGATCCCGCCAAGGTTGAGGCAGTGAGTAGTTGGGAGCGACCCAAGACTGTGTCGGAGATTAGGAGTTTCTTGGGTTTGGCGGGCTATTATAGGAGGTTTATCAGGGATTTCTCCTCCATAGCTATGCCTTTGACAGAGTTGACCAGGAAGGGAGTTCCTTTTTGCTAGGACCAGAATTGTGATGCGAGTTGCCAAGAGCTAAAGTCTTGTATGGTTTCTGCCCCTATGTTGACTCTGCCTTCTGGTAGTGGTGGCTCCACTGTGTATAGTGATGCCAGTGGCGTTGGGTTAGGGTGTGTACTGATGCAGCATGGCAATGTCATTGCATATGCTTCGCGCCAGCTGAAGGATCATGAGAAGAACTACCCGACCCACGATTTGGAGATGGCTGCCGTAGTGTTCACTCTCAAGCTTTGGCGACACTATCTATTTGGGGTCTTTACGAATCATCAGAGTTTGAAGTATATCTTCACGCAGAGGGACCTAAACCTGAGGCAGCGCAGCTTGGTGGAGTATTTGAAGGACTATGATTTTAGCTTGTCCTACCATCCTAGCAAAGCCAACATGGTCACTGATGCCTTGAGTCGGCATACGCATGTGATGGCGAGCCTGATGGTCAAGGAGTGGACCATGTTGGAGGATCTGGTGAGCTACATCCTGAAACGGCAAGCTCGGGGAAAGGTTGGTGCCTGGGTGGCTAACCTGTCTGTTCGCCTGAAGCTGTTAGAGTTTATTGTCGCCTGTCAGCAGCTGGATCCGTTTGTTCAAGCTGTGTTTGAGAAGCTTGAGGCTGGTGGAGAGCCTCATTTCTATATTGGGGCATATGGAGAGCTGAGGTATGACATGCGTCTGTATGTGCCCCAGTATGAGGAGGCCAGGCAGAGGTTGTTGGATGAAGCACATCGGTCTAGGTACACTATTCACCCTGGTAGTACAAAGATGTACCGAGACCTAAAGCGGAACTTTTGGTGGCTGGCATGAAGAGAGATGTTGCTGACCATGTGGTGAGGTGTACTACCTACCAGTTGGTCAAGCTAGAGCACCAAAGACCTGGAGGGACCTTGCAGCCATTGGATATTCCTGTGTGGAAGTGGGAGCACATCTCGATGGACTTTGTGACTAGTTTACCGCGGAATCAGAGGAAGAACGACACCGTGTGGTTGATCGTGGATCAGCTAACCAAGTCCTCACTTCCTGGCCATTCGGGTGAAGCTTCCAATGCATCGCTTGGCGGAGTTGTATGTCTCTGAGGTGGTGATGCTGCATGGTGTTCCGGTGTCCATCATGTCGGATAGAGACACGAGGTTCACCTCATGATTTTGGAGAACTCTGCAGGAGGCCTTTGGCATTGTGCTCAACTATAGCACGACATTTCATCCTCAGTCGGATGGTCAGACAGAGAGGACTATCCAGACGTTGGAAAATATGCTCAAAGCATGTGCCTTAGACTTTCAGGGGAGTTGGGAGGACCATTTGCCACTGATTGAGTTCGCCTACAACAATAGCTATCACTCGAGCATCGGGATGGCGTCGTATGAAGCTTTGTACGGGAGGCCATGCATATAGCTGGTTTGTTGGAGCGAGGTGGGCGAGCGTCAGTTGCTTGGTCCTGAGCTTGTGCAGCTGTATGCAGATAAGGTGGATTTGATCTGTAGCAGGCTGTTGGCTGCATAAAGTCGACAGAAGAGCTATGCCGACAGGAGGCGAAGACCACTGGAGTTTCTGGTGGGAGACTATGTGTTTCTGAAGGTGTCGCCGACCAAGGGTGTCATGCAATTCGGGAAGCGTGGCAAGCTAAGTCCTCGCTATATTGGCCCGTACCAGATCACCTAGAGGATCGGTGAGGTTGCCTATCGGTTAGATCTACCACCAGAGATGTCGTCTATGCACGACGTGTTCCATGTCTCCATGCTGAGGAAGTGCTTGGCTAACGTTTCTCTTGTGATTCTAGTTCAGCCAGAAGGGCTTCGTCGAGATTGTTGACCGCAAGGAGCAGGTGCCGCGGAATAAGGTGATTCTACTGGTTTTGGTGCGGTGGCAGCATCATGGAGCCGAGGAGGCCACGTGGGAATGTAAGGAAGACATCCTAACCCAGTACCCGTATCTTTTCGCCTAGTGATTTCGAAGGCGAAATCTTCTTTTAAGGTGGTTAGGATGTAACACCCGTAAAATTCATTTTGTAATTATTTACATTTTATGAATTTTATTCCTAGACGGGTGTTACTGTTTTGAGGCCCGAAGTGTGGTTTTGTGCTATTAGGCTTGGATCTTGTGGTCTGGCTTCTATTTGCGTGTCCCTATGCATGGTGTGGCACTGTGCATTGTGGCACTGTGCTTGTGGGCCTGGGTGTGGGTCCGTGTGGGCCCGCACTCATGGGCCGTTGGTTGTGGCCATTGGTTGGGTAGTTGGTTCGTGCTTGGGAGCTAGCGGTTGGTCTATGTGCGGCAAGGCTGGTGGGTGGCCAGGGACTGGCTGGTGTGCATGTGCCGGAGGTTGGTGGGCAGGTGCGCGGTGACCTCTTTCCCCGCGTATTTAATGCGTGCAAGGGGCAAGCCTTCCCCGACCACTGGAACTCCAGTCGAGCCCCAGCCTTCTTCCCTCTTTTCTTTTCCTCCTCTCTTTTCGCCCTCCACTTCTTCTCCATCTTCTTCCTCACTCCTCCTTCCACTGCGGGTGGGTGCGGCAGACCGAGAGAGCCAAGACGGGAGGTAGAGGCTCGCGACTGCTCATGGCGGTGCGGGAGGCTCAGGAGAAATGTCCTTAGGGTAGTGGAGTGTCGAAGGACGTGTGGGGCTGCCGGAGTTCGCCAGTGGTCAATGGAGGTCATTATCAGGTACGTACCTCCAATTAAATGTGTAGAAATCAAGTAAAATGGTAGAAATGCCTAGGATGCATGTAATTTAGGCTAAATTTAATGTTTTAGAATTTTTGGGAATTTATTGTGGAAAATTTGGGGTGTGACATGTTCAAACACAAACGATGACTAGGTTTTATCTTGTCAGCTCCTATCCATCCGTTCGAACATGAACGACAACTAGGTTTTATCTTGTCAGCTCTTAGCCACCTGTTCGAACACGGATGGAGTCTAGGTTATTCTTTTGTCAGCCCGACAAGTCTGATATCTTGTCATATCTCCTCCTAGACTCTAGTCCTATATGGGTGGAATCTTGGTTATCCCCTCTTTTGGTTGGTACCCCAAACTACTCAGATGACTTCACCAGTCACCTTCCAATCGACGAGCCTGCCAGTCTTGCCACGCCCCTTCTCTCCTTAGGTTGATAATCGAAACAATCTAGGGATGAGTCTGTTAGCTCATCGTGCTCCGTTCGCTAGTTGGTGGGTCTATTCGTCTTATCTGGTCCTCCACCGCAGGCAAGTCTCAAAGTGTATCTTGCCCCTCTCTGGGCTATATTGCAAGGGCTTGCAGCCCAATGCTTTAAAGCATTTAGTCGCATTCACATGCATTGGCCACTATACCACCTGTAGACACCTCGATTTTGAGGTAACCCAGAGATGAGTATCCTTATGTTGCTTTGGATGTGATCAACCCTTAAACCAAACCCCAAACCCATTAGCAAGCCAAAGCCCAAATCAGTGAAATCTGTGAGCTGGGTTGGCGCACCTTATAGGCGCACCTCATAGGCGCACCTTGTAGGCGGACCAAGCAGGCGCACATCACTGGCTCACCAAGCAGGCGCCCAATCGTTTCCAGGCTGTTACCCTTGCAAACGAATGTGGCAAAGAATATTCGAGGATTTTCGTTTGCAAGGCCCTTCGTTTCTCATGAGTTACCCTTTGATAGATCCCTATAAATAGAGATCCATAGGCAACCATTTGAAGTACCTTTTATGGGAGAGAAATCCTGTGCTGAAATCTGAAAAACAGATCTGCACTAAGCAAGTTTTTGCACGAGTTCCTCCTTCCACCTAACGACCTATACTCATATTCTGGAGCTTTTCCTTGCATCCCAAAGCACCCTTGGTCCTTCCAAAGCAACAAGGATCTTCTTATTTCTGATATTTCAAGAAGGAAACATCTTAAGAGGTAGGCTTTCTACCTCCTCTTTATCTTTTGAATGTCATTTTAGAA
>JAMKQA010043854.1:0-15519 GCA_024699735.1 Posidonia australis | reverse complement strand
AAATTTCCCAGGCAAATCATAAATATTATCAGTTCTAAAATCATCGTCACAAGCAAGACTGGAATCAGCCCTAGCTGCTCTTGTATTTTCTCCCAGGATATGATGTAAGTGAAGCCTATAATTTTTGGACTTCTAAAAGAGCAATCCATCTCTATATCTTCAAACACATAATGGGATCATAGATAGATAAATCGACCAGTAATCAGAGTCTTATAGTAAGACAGGCACAGAACTACCACAAACGGGCTCAAAGAGTTTACCTCACCGGAGCCTTTTACCTGGCCCTCGCTGTGCCTTCCGGAGCGATTCCCAGAGTGACCGGATCTATCCTGAGAAATGGAGAGATCGGGGTCGCCTTCTCCCGAAGTGCAAGGTTGGATGGTCCCCCATCGGAAGGAAAGACGAAATACAGTAGATCTTCTGAGCTAACAAAATGTTGACTCCCAAATCGCTTTCCTCCCAAACTACAGCTAGCGTGGGCTGTGGGGGCTTGAGCACAGTGGGCTGCGGAGTACCAGGTGCGGGCTGCCGAGGATGCGGGGTGCCAGGTGCAGGCTGCCAGCTGCCAGTTGTGGGATGCGGAGGCTGCGAGGTGGGGCTGCGGAGGCTGCAGAGGTTGTGGCCTACGGGGTGCGGAGGCTGCAGGGTGGGGCTGCGGAGGCTGCGGCCTGCAGGGTGCGGAGGCTACGGAGGTTGCGGCCTACGAGGTGCGGAGGCTGCGGGGAGGGGCTGCGGAGGCTGCGGCCTGTCGAAAAAACCCTTGTGGACTTACATAAGATGGGAGAGTTGTTGCAATTGACGTTTGTGACATTCTATCTCAACATGTTGTCTACCGTAAAAGTGATCACATGAAATTTTATTTGGCAACGACGTAATAATCCCGTCTATCAAGTTTTTTATTTTTTTTTCATTTACAGCTGTTTGGACTTTTGTTGTCTGCTAAAAACATTTTTATGTAGTGTCTCTACTGTGAGTGTGTTAACATCCAGACTTACGAATGATATCGAACCATTCTTCGATTAAAAAAAACCAATTAAAAGACACACTTGGACCTTTTTTAGAAGCAAGTATTTGACAATGATGCTCATTTTACTAAATAGTTCTTTCTAGTATGGTCCTGCTTCAATTAGAGACAACATCGAATCTATTACCATAGGCCCAATAAAGCAAAACCCAGAAAGCAAGGGCGTAACCCATCAATAGCAAATATTTTGCATTAGTTCTGTTCTAATAAGGCGGGCTTATTTACCTTTAAATCAAGGAAAAATGAGTGAAGACCAGCAAAAGTATCACGGCACAGGATAGTGGGAAAAAATGGATGGTGTTTTTGGCCTTTTGCTTTACTTCTACCTCATATATAATTATAAGTTATTTTCTGTTTGCCTAGTATTGTAAGGCTAATCTATTTCATATATGTTTATTTTTGGACTCTAAAAGGATAAAAATATGCTCATGGACTTATTTTATGTAAGATGAAATCCTATAGGTGTTAAATTTTTTATGTACTTTATATATTTTGTGTAATTATCTACACAATTTTAATGATTTATTGTGTAATAAAACCTTTATTTTGTAATTTTGTGTACATATTTAGTTGTTTATGTAATTTTAACAGTATATTTTTTTAATAAAAACTTTATTTTGTTAACTAAATAATATTTACTTACATTAATATTTTTTTTTTTAATATTTTATCTAAAAGGACCAGGCATGACTGGTCCAGTTCTGTCAAGGGCCAGAGGCTAGGCTGGGCCCAGGTCCTCCCTCCTGAGCCCAGCCCGAGCTCAGCCCTTGGTTGAACCGTGCCAGCCTGACTCATCCAAGGTTCAGTTGGGCTCATCCTTCGGCCCAATCATTTTTACACATCTATAAATTCCCCTTTCAGCCTTTGAAATCTAATTGTCATATCAAAATCTCAACCATTATGTATTTGACCTACGTTGTTTGTAATGTTGACATTTCAAACTTCATACTTCAATGTGCTATTTTCCACCTTGTACTATTTTAAACAAAAATTTGGACTTTAGGTGATTGAACAACCGTTTATACCAGCCAATTAACTTCCATTCAGTTAATTCGACTCAAAGTTGGTTCAATAAAATCGAATCAGTAATTCAACTGGATTGTTTTAACATGGAGGTATGATCCCATGCACATCGGTTAATCATAGTGGAAATATAATCTTTTTATGATCCTAGGTCTCTCCGTTCTTTGTCGATGGATTCACGTATATCATGGTCTTAATGGATCGAACCAAAATCAAAGCTCTATAGTTTAAATCTTTGATTGATTTTTAAATTTGAAAAACACGCCAAACCATAATCTAAGCCTAACAATGACATCATTTACAAATATATGTATTCATGAGTATATCAAATAATTTGAGCAAACAAGTAGATACTTCAAATTAGACAGCTTCTTATTAATTTCATTGGCGATTACAAATACAAGAAGCTCTGATTTTCTTTTATGTTTTATTTCTTAAATGTAGAATCAAAACGAGTGAACTGGACCAACGGAGGTACGTGTGACGTTTGTGCTGCGATTTTCAAGAACAGAGTTCCTTTATTAATGTTCAGATACGATGAATGTATGAAAAATCTGGCATTCTTGATTCGCGTGATGGATTTCATCTTAGATATATGGACACGTGATAAGCTAGTTCAGCCATGAATAATTCAGGAATTGCATTTGTAAAGCTGAAGTTAGCATCCTTTTTCAGAGAGAGAGAGAGAGAGAGAGAAATATTTTTTTTTTGGTTAACGGTTGAGATAGATAGAAGTTGAATGTTCTAGGATTCGAATCTGGGATCTGTGATGAGTTTAAAATTCTCCCAATCATTGTGACAATGAGACATTGTCGAGATTCGAGAAATATGATTGGCAGAAGATTTTTATGCGCTGCTTATTTTATGTTTTTTACGTTTTACTATCTTAATACAGGCTATGTTGGACGCTTTAGCTCTGATTTTGGCCTTTGTGCATGTCGGCAATTTCCTTTCCTATTTTACACTTATTTATCTGTATACTACGTGTTACAGACATTTACCTGGGTTGTAATTAATTTGCCTGTTAGAGCAGTAGCAGACCTACATAAGAATACCTCACTTGATCATAGGTAACTAGAGACCATGATCTCGGTTATAGATAAGACATGGATATATATATAGAGAGAGATGTTCTTGCATTTGTAGGTCTTCTTCCACTTGGCATGTTGGAGCACTTTCTAGAGATGAGGGAGGAGAACGTAGGAGGACGGAAGGGTTCTATAGGTTAGAAAAAAAGGACTTTTTTAAGAGGATCAGAATCTTCTGTATAAAAAAAAGGTTTAATTTCCATGGCAATATGTTAACAGGGTATTCTATTAATCAGGCTACTCCAACATGAAACTAAGCCACATACTGCGACAAACAACCATATCAAGCAAACTAAAGAGATCCGATAAAGCGTTCTGGTTTGAGTAGTACAGCCCTCCTTAGAACAATTTATATTTTCGAAATATAGAACTGCAACAGCATAAGGTATCAAACTTGATAGGTAATTCTTTCTGCAGCCTGATTGGATTTTGTTTCAAACCCAAGATGCAGGGCTGTCTGATCTTGATGATAATCGTACTGTGGGGGTGCCTCCAGCATGTTGACATGGAAATAGTTCCTAGCGTCAAAGGCAGGAAGGCCATCAAACTCTGTCCCTGCTTGTACCATGTTTGCTTGCTGCGCTCTCTCATTCTCTGCTATCTGACAATTATAATCAAAGTTATATTAAAAGTGCTAGCTGTTGCTAATCTGTCATGCCTAGGAGGGGTAAGTACTCTCTCTTTCTTTCTCTCTATAGGAATTAACAGCTAAAGTTAATGGAAAAATCAGCGCCTTTAAAAAAAAATAATGTCACACATTCTATCATTTGGTGAGTGGATGTTTAGCTGATTACCTTGGTTCTGAGGTACATGTTGTCATTTTGCAGCTCTACCTCCTGCTTTTTTTTTGTAAGAAGAATTTAATTAAGAAGTTATAATTTTGAAAGAAGGAAACAATGAGAAGAGCTTGCTAAACTAAAATTGATGGCAAAGATTAAGTACATCAGAGATTTTTACCCTTTTCTGCATGAACTCGATTTCAGCAAACAACAGCTCATGCTGGCATCACAAAGAAAAATAGTGAGAAAGAAACGAACGAAGATATAATACAGATTAATGCTGCATTAAGAAGACTTCTTGATTAGGATTAGAGCATATAGTCTGACCACAAAGTTGTCAATGAGTGATACTGATAAAATCAAAAGAACCAGAAACAATGCCTTACAAAGCCATGCAGAAATGTCTGCATTGCTATGCATCTAGTATAAGCAAGAATTTCTTAGTTAATTTACTTGCTTCATTCAGTTGATTATAGCAGCAAAAACTCCATAACATTTAAAATAGCACTAATCATTTGCTTCTTCTTTTTGTCGATAATTTTCGTTGTATGTGATGACTGAGTTGTTAAGCTTCGTTATCAAATGACTGCCCCAGTTACATTGCCATAAAATGAAAATCGTTTTCCTACCTTCTTCGATCTTATACGAGAGATGCCACGTTCAAGTCTGTTTTCAAGTTGCTTAAGCTCTTTAACAGTCAAGGAGCTCAACGAATCACCCATCAAGTGCCTGTCAAGAAAAGAAAAGAAAAGATCCCATGGATCATCGATTCTTGCAGTCAAAATTTGATATGAAGCGCATGCGTTTGGCTAAGTGTTATGGACCGGATCAATGACAAGGTATAAGCTAATAAGCCACTGAGAGAAAGGAGTATAAATCAGAATGAAAAATGTGTCTATACATTAGTATTAGGTTATACTTGAATATAAATATAGAAGTTGTATACCAAGTAGCTTATAAATCTACTGCTGAAAATTTCGGTTCTCAGGCTTTTGCTACACCTGTTTATAGAAGTTGTATACCATATAGAAGTTAAAAGGTGGTACCTGTTTGCATTCTGTAAGATTTGAATCTGGTGACGCAATTTTGACGCTTCTTGCTGATAGTATTGCTGCAGTCAAATCAGATTCAGAAGTCAAACAATCATAAACTAGTGTATTGATGCAACCTGTGAATTCATTGTTCGAAGACTACTCGAAATTAAGTTTTATAGCTCAGATTTAGCAAAATGATCAATGTGCACCTTACATGTTTGATGATAAAATGAATTGTGGGCAATAGAGATGCATACTCATAACTATAAATTAATTAATATGGAACATATGGATGTGCATATATTTAGACGATGACAATATATATATATATATATATATATAGTTTTATAGCTGCATGATATTCGTTTGGCAAGTCTCGTTTTAACCCTACAAATCATGTAAACGCATGTTAATTACAATTATGCATGCATTCTCAGCGAACGATTACAACAAAAATAATTTCTAAAATCAATAAGTTTAGATAATAACATGAAAATAAGGGATTAACCTCTATATTAAATTTGATTGATGACAAAAAAAAAATCTATAGAGTATCCAACTAAATGATGAAGAAATGTAGCTTACTTGAGTGTCAGTCTCCACAATGGCTCTTGAGTTTGAGCTATCAGCATGAGCCTTCTTGTACCTCTCGATTGTTGATTTTATGCTAAAATATCGATTAAATTTGTAAGGAGAATACTAATATCAATATATAATATCTAGGAAATTTACTTCTTCCAAGCTGAGTAAAATAAAAAGGTTGATTGACGCTACTATGTATCCAACAATATATGTTCATGAATTACATACTTTTCGTAAATATAGCCATAATGATCGCGATTTTCTCTGATCCATTTTGAGCGGCTATACGATTACTCTAAATTAGTTTGATGACTTATAACTTGAAATAAGCTCATATATATATACATAGGTCAAAATTCATTAATCAGACATCGCAACTGTAGAAATTTAAAATACTGATAAATCATTTGGTCAATTATATAAATCTCATTAAACTTGTATTTTGAATGCTTTCGAGCTGCTGCTCATTCATTCTCGTATCTATTTTCTTTCTAGATTTATAAATGTGATATATAACATGATATTTGGGTTCGTTTTTCATTCTGGTGTCAATTCTAGGATATTTAATTGTCTTCCACCTAGAATTATGGATACCAATCATAACATATATAATTATATTCCTTTTTTTTAAGGACGCAAAATCTCAACTTTATTTACGTCTTATAATAGTACATCATGGTACATCAACATTGTTCTAATCCTGATGGTAATATTTAAAAAACGAGCATTGTCAGTATAAGTAGCATCAAGCATCCACATTTATTCCTATATTGGTCCATGTTATTTATTCAAACATTTCAGATTTAACAATATTGTATATATTAGAGATGTAATTACAGTAACCTACACTTATTCGTTTAAGTTATTTGAAAACCATTTTTCTTAAAGAACAACAAATCCATCTTTGTAAATATCTTTCTCTATTAAATATCACAAATATCATAATCTTCCCCAATAGTACTAGAACTTCAATTTGCGAAGCCATCTTCACAATATACACCATATCACTAATCAACAATTTCCTATTTATTCATCAAACAAATCTTACACCACGAGATCAATTCCTTTCCCTCGCCTTGTGTTTTTTCTTCCACGTCCTTAACATCTCACAAATCAAGCCATGGTTAGTTAGTTGGCTTATATCAAGAGAAGAGATTAGCTGTTATGGTAAATGAAAATTAATCTCTGCATGGAGATATTATAACATAGATATATTTCTGTATAAAATCAAGTAGTGGAAGAAGATGTTGGCACTCAGCAGCAGACAAGCAACAAAAAGGCTTTTGTATTGAATTGTATTTCAAAAAAAATAGTCATTTGATTATATGTGATCCCTTATCAAAAAGATCATGTTTGTTTGAGAATAGAATTCTGACAACCAGTGAGAAGAACTGACGTGAACAGTGGCATTGAGATCTAGACAATATGGAACGTCAACACCCCAGTCACCGTCTGTATGGACTTCCCATTAGAAACGGTCCTAGCAATGGCAAACAACGACATGCAAAGACTAGTGCATAAACCAGGGAGGAAGTTCTTTTGAGTGAGAAAGAAGCACATGGGTCCTTAGCATTGGAAGAGAAAACCCATCAGAGGACTACAGTTTCCTTGTTTGTGCTTAGAATGGAGAAGACAAAAAAGCGTAATCTTTGGATAGGACAAGTTTTGTAGGGTTTTGAGGGGTGGCAAAGGTGTGCATGGAAATAGAAACTGCAAAATGGACGCCTAGTGCAAGTTGTAGGTGCTTTAAAAAGAAACCTGTGAACCCCATCAATAGTCATGAGGGCTCAAAGCATCTAGTGTCCATAGATGAAGGAAAAAGACTGCTTTTGATATGTACCCATAAACACAAATTCTCACTAGAAAGTTGGAGAAGAGAAGGAGCGTTTGTGCATGGGGATCATATTCAAAAGAAGGATTCAGAGGTTTACGGCAACTAGGAAAATGAAAGGATTCAGACCTGACTTAAGTAGTGCCAAAAGAGAGTGTGCTTATTAAAAATGTACAGGTTTGTAGAGACTAGAGAAGAAATGGCAAAGAGGAAGGAAGAATAAGGACTATAAGAACTCGTATACAATAATATTAATGGCTTCCATGGACACAGAGTTGGTAAAGCTTTTTTTTGAAGGTAGGTTTATATGAACAACATTTTGTGAAAGTTGCAGATCTCATCGTTATCTGAGCTACCCAAAAGGAAATTTATTGATTGCTTAGTTAGGAAATGCTCACATTTAAGGACTATAGGGACCTTTCTCATAGCTTCAAAAGGTTGGAAGTTAATCTAAATGGAAAATAACTTTAGAGATCCGTTATTCCTTATACCTTCTGCTCTGTTGTTTCTGCTACTCTCACTTCTGAACCAAAATTTCCATTGAATTTCACAGAATGAAGATTTTGAAAGAAAACGAAAGAATGACATGTATAACCAAAACTACTTCTTTCTTAATAACAAAAACAAGGAAAAAATTTCATAAAGATCAAAAACAACAATAGATTGGACATTCTTAAATAAAGAACATCGAAATTTATACTACAACTTACTGAAAAAAGGACGACCTTGCAAAAGAATTAAGCATATTCTTTTGCAATAAAAATCACAGAGTAACTAATGCATAATCATAAAACTAATACTAGTAGCAATTGAAATATAAATAAGTTTTCTAAAGCAAATTAATATAAAAATAAATCACATACTAGATAGATGAGAAAAAAAAAAAACCTCTCTCTCAAGTTTCTTTGTAGGAAAGTACTACTGTGAAACGGTCTTCACTTCGTCATTATCATACAAAGATTCTTCTCAAATCGGAGGTGTAGTGGTAAGTAATTAGTTAGGGTTTTTGTGAAATAACTTTTTGAAATTCATCAGATCTACTACTTTTAGAGGGAAAATATATGGAAAAGCAAATGAGAAAGTTTCTCCTCACTAACCGTTAACTCTTAGAACTAAATGTAAAAATAAAATTTTGTCGTTAATTATTACATTCTTGGACCCAGCAAAGTCATCTACATCCTTTTTTTTTTATTTGAAAACTCATCTACACCTTTCTCAGGAAAAGGAGAAACGAACAAGAGCTAGAACTAAGTAGGGAAGAATATGATATTATCCGTGACCCAAGATTTTTGTTAAAAATAAAAGAGGAGACCCCCCCAGCGTGCGTGTAAGATGAAACAGATATGCATGTATACCTGTTATTTGAGTACTCATAGAGACGACCACGGCTAGAGAAGACGATAAGAGCGATCTCGGCATCGCAAAGGACTGAGAGCTCATAAGCCTTCTTCAGGAGCCCATTCCTCCTCTTGCAGAAGGTCACCTGGCGGTTGGTTGTGTTCTCAATCCTCTTGATCTCAATCTTTCCTCTCCCCATCTTTCTCTCAAGCAATTTCTCTCTATCCTCCTCCTCCAAAGCTGACAAAAGAAAAGTAGAAAAATTAGGGTTTTTAGTACATTAAAGATGGCACAAGGAAAAGAAGAATCAGAATAAGTTCGGCAGGACTACATATGATCAGAAAAATCAGTATGGAGTGTGAAGCCTAAAGGTCAGGTGAGCTCCCTGAAAGGAGTGAGATGAAAACCTTGAAAACGAGAAGCCATCATCCTAGAATGGCCAAAGTAGTTATTGGGTGTGGGTAGATTTTATTCAATCTCTTTGAACACTTCTTTATGGCATGGCGCTACCAACTTTTTGCTGCTTTGTGCCCTACAGTTCAGGTACAGGAGTTTCTAGTACTATTGTCCACTGCATGGGGCCAGCTGATAGATGGCACTGTGTGTGTATCTCATCTGGGGGTACACCAACAGGATGGAGCTAAAAAGCAAGATGACTCAAAATATACAAGCTGATCAGCTTCCTTTTGCTGCGATTAATTAGAGAGACAAGTGTATTGTCAGCAAGGAAATGGGATTTCACGAGGTTGTTATGGTAAACAATTGGGTGAATATCTTCTTTTTATTCTTCTTCTTAATCTGCTTCACCATAATCTCTTGTTCTTCGTCACCACAATCTCTCCTCCTACTTGTTCTTCTTCTCCTCCTCATTATCATCATCATAGCCTCCTTCTTCTAGCTCTAGTTATTCTTCACCGTCTCCTTCTTCCTCTTGTAATTTTGTTTATTTAAAAAAAATTGTTGGCCTCTATATTATTGCACTGGCCGAACTATCTGTAACTGAATCTCAGATGCTCAGACTGAACTAGAACTATAGAATTCTGAAGAAACACAGAAAAATAATATGTGCATGCACTAGGGTGCTAAATTTGTGGTTATGTTTCTCTCTTCATAGAAGAAAAGGACTTAAGAAATGGCCTTCTTCTTCTTCTTCTTCAAAAGATCGGGAGCTTGGTTTGTTGCGGAGAAATGATCTTATAAAAAACATGAAAAAGTATAATAACAATTCGTAAAGGTTGGAAAGAGGGGGAAAAAAAATGCAATTTTTAAAACCCAATATGCATCTCATGTAAAACACGAGAACAAGAAGTAAGAAAAGCCTAGGTCCATGAAACTTCAAACAGGAGAGGAACAAAGGGTTTTAAGAACTATTTTTCTGCTGCTCAAAGTATGAAAAGAAGAGAAAAAAACCCATCATGCATTCTAAAATTTAAGTGCACTTCAATAAATTAACCTCCGTTTTTAGTCCAAATACTTTTTACTTGCTCCTTCAAGATCCCGACAGCAGCAACCGCGCCTCGAATAACAGGCTCCCTTTTTTAGCTAAAACAAAGGCAGAAATCAAGCAACAACACTAACACATCCAAATAAATATAGAAACGGGTGCATGATTTATCTATGAAGAATCCTTGCTATGTAGAGATAACACTCTCCCATGACTAGAAAGCAAGAGAAACAGAAAGAATAGCAAAGAAGAGAAGGAAAGCAACCAGATGATTTCTAGATCATCATCTCACTTACCAATTCGACAACTCTATGGAAGGGCGGGCTTGTTTTTCCAAAACAGCTCTCAGTTTCTCAGCTCAGCTTTCGGAGAACCAACTACATTTCCCCAGATTCCCACGAACTGGCCTTTCTACATTTATACACCCACTCCACATTACTTTGAGAGAGAGAGAGAGAGAGAGAGAGAGAGATGATGATGATGGCAACTTGTACCAGCTGCTAGCCTTTTGAGAACTGCTGTTGTCCAGAAAACCTTGAAGGAGAGTTGAAATCCAAGGCATAGGTGATGGACAAATGCAGATTATGGAATCTACCAAGCATGGCCATGTTGGCTCTCCTTGTACATTGCATGTGGGGTGTACATGTTGCTTTTTTTCACATTAAGTTAATCAGCTTTCCTAATCAAGTATGTCAATCACTGTCTCGTTTAGGGTTTCATCAGACTGGAAGTGGTGGGAGTTACGTATTGTATACTGCTGGATTATTGGTAGGTGGCGATGTTTTTTTTTATACTGTTTACTGACAAAGTAAAGCGATAAAGATTAGACTTTATCTACGGCGTTTTTCTTACGTACGTAATTTGTCAGTGGGAGATGGAGAAGGAATATAGATCGATTCATATGTTGTGTTTTGTTGTGGGAATGACAATGAGAGTGACCGGCACGTGAACCATTACTCCCCATGCAACCCTTTTGGGAAACCCTAGCTCAGCCAACCAATGTCCCTTTCTCTTCCCATTTCCATGCTTGGGTTTGGGATTCCCCCACCTATCTCTCTTTCTCTCTCTCTCTCTCTCGCTCTCTCAGTTGTATGCAGCAATGCACTGTGGGAGAGAAAATAGCTGAACTTTCATTGGCTAAGCTATTGAAAAGATATCAGCTGAACTTTCAATGGCTAAGCTATGAAAAGGATATCGGCTGTTTTACTAATAAAAATTAGGTTTGCAATAATTTTTTGTTAGCAACTTGCTAGGTTTAATTATGGGAAGACATTTCAATTTTCATAATTGAGAGAAAGGGAAAAGAAGCTTAATAATTAAGATAAAAAGGATGCATCACCAATAGACACACAGTGTATCAGAATATTATTGTTGATTTTTTCTATATTTTTGTTTGTAATGAGCTGATCATATGCGTTTCATGCGACTGATTGATCTGCAGTCTGCACAAATTTCTTCGTTAAGGGACCCATGATCTATAAGATCTTAGCACTTAGGGTCGTTATCTCATTTACATCAACAATTTATTTGGGTGGACCTCGATGTCAAAACAAAAGCATATCTCTCATCCATCTTTGTCAGATGAGGACAACCAGATGCGTGCAAAAATAAGTCGATCTTTTCTTCATTCCAACATGATGTGGAGTCCATATGCTTGGAATTTTTCTATGCTAGTTGTTTTTCTCAATTGGGCCACCCGCTATAATTAGATCCTTTTCTGTTAATGTAAGAAAAAGCATTTGCATCAGTGCATGTCATTTCATTTCTGGTCACCAGCCACAGGGGATATGTGAAAGCAGCACTTTCAGCTGATAACTATATACTTCTCGTCTCCTTTTTACCACTTACTTTTAAGCTGTTGATATCCTAAATCATATTAGGCTTCCTGTTTGCTTTTGGAAATTGATCAAAGGTTATAAACCAACATTGACCTCTACAACCATCTTTCTCCTACGTTGGCCACTAAAACCCCTTTGTGGAAGCCCTAGGTTTAGTTATTGACAACTCTTTTCTTTCTTGATTATCTCTCTCCTTTTGTCCTTTTACTTCGGCAGAAATTAACCTTCAACTGCACTTGTCTGGTCTGGACCACTGCTCCCTTTCTTTGTCACGATCATTAACTCGGATTGAATTTAAGAGATTGGACCACTAGTATGTGGTAGTGTTGCAGTTGCAGGATCCACTTCTCACCCATCTCCTTTGTTAATGTCATCCTCCCTATACATACCCTGATTCTTCTCTGCCATCCAGTCGATCATGTGAAGAATACTGCCATATGTAGGAAGTGGGCTTAAGAGGAAAGAATGGAAATAACAAAAAGAACGTATCCATCATGCATAAAATCTTACATATATGTAAGCTATCTTTATACATGCAGGTTTTCAACCTTCTAATACCTCGTCCCTACTCATTTATTGCACATGTTTGCATCCTTCTGCTGCACTATCCGATTTAGAATAGAGTTGGCCATACTTCCATGTGAGGCTTTCATGTTTGGGACAATGGTAGAAACTTCTTGACTCACCCATCTCCACCAAGAGGATGTTTACCTAAGAAAGAGAATAGGTAAAAATTTCGTTACACACCATTGGAATTTGTTGGATGAAAGAGCATGTTTTGGACCTAAGAAGAAATCATGGAGGAAGCTTATTCTGAAAACAAAAAAGTACATATTTGTTATTAGAATATTTGGAACCAATCATTTGTGCATTCGATGCCATGGTGAAAGTGGGAATTTGGTTAACAGGGTACCTCAATTTGACATGTTAATGGGACAGGAAAGGCTGCTATAATTTGGCTCCATTTGTAGATAATTGATTTGCTAATTATAATTGTTAAGGCGTTGCACGGATCAAAGATATGAATTGAAAACATGCGAAGCAAACCAATAACAGCCAAACAATTTATAGAAGAGAGAAAATAGTACAAAAGAAGAAGAAAGGGAGAAGAGCACAGCCTAAAACACAGAGATTTTAAGTGGTTCAGTCGAAAGTCGAAATCTACGTTCACAGGTGGAGTGAGAGAACTTTAATAATGAATCAGGATAAGTACAAATTACAAAGATTTTTTGAAAAAAAAAACCGATCAAAATTTTTACCCTAAAGATAGCCATTAGCACCAAAAACTCTTTAGAGTTGAAAGATCTTCAACATCCTAAAATCCCATCAAGAATGTGTGTGTGTGTGTGTATGTGTGTATAAGGGTCTAAAACGGATCTATTAAGATAGAAATTTCCGTAGTAGATGTTCGTTAAAGTCCTAATTCAAAAACATCGACTGAAGTGACCGAATATCTATTTTTCTACTGTAACAAAATAGTACTTTAGTAGACGTCCGCTCAAACTCTACGTTGGACTAGTGAGATTGCAGGTGATTGCAAACATTTGTTAGGCTTATTTCAAGGCAAAACTCAATAAATCTCCACATTGACTTGAAATTGCATCTCCTGCATCATGACTGTGATCAGTATTAATCTCTCTCTGCCAAAGCCTGTCTCTTCAAAAGTAGCACAATCCAACCAAGTCGAAACAGAAATCGAGCTTGGTGGGTGGAAGAGGCTTAATCATCATGTTAGTCGGAGTATTTACAGTACCAATCTTCATTACTTGAATCTCACCATACACATGTAATCACTTCACTTACGAAATGATACCTGATATCAAATGCTTTGTCCTCTCATGAAATATTTGATCCTTTGATAGGTAAATAGTACTTTGACTGTCATAATATACAACAATATCATCTTGTTTTTAGCCAAGCTTAGTAAACAAGCTTTCAACCATATTACTTCTTTGATTTCTTCTGCTAAAGTCATATATTCAGCTTTTGTGGTAGACAATACCACTATAGTTTACAAAGTTAACTTTCAACTGATTACACAACCTCCAATAGAGAATAAGTATCCCATAAGAGACCTTCTTTTATCACAATTACCTGCAAAATCTAAGTCAACAAAGCTAACTAACTCTCCCTTTTTCCTCCCAACCTCTAAACGAACATTCAAGGTACTATTAAGCTATCTTAGAATCCACTTTACTGCTTGCCAATGCTCTTTTTCTAGGTTTGTCATATTTTTACTCACAATACTAACTATTTGAGCAACGTCTGGATGAGTGCAAATTATAGCATACATAATGCTTCTTATTGCACTAGAATAGGGAACATGAAACATGTAACTAAGTGAGCATCTTTCCCGCCTTTTGTCGATCGACAAAGGAGAAACGGAGAGCACACTTGGGTTGGCCCACTTGATTTATTAATGCAAGATAATTAATTGATGGATTATCATAAGTGAAATTAGGATAGAAAATTAAGAATACATTTACTAATGAGAATGTGATACACACTTCAAGAAAAGCTGGATTTTGCGAGGACAAAGAGTGATGACATAGCGAGTAAATGTCATTGCAATAAATTAACGAGGACATATAGCAGGGATTTTGCGTGGAAATTACCTCACAATAATGTAGCAAGTTTTTTGCGAGGATTTTTTCTCGCAATGTCCTTGCTTTTTATTTAACGACTGTATAACGAGGAAATGTCCTCGTTAAAGTCCTTGCTAATTCAGGTTAAAATACTTCGACGTGGGTCGTTTTGCCCATTTCTTCCTTACCATAACGTGACTCGTTCGCCTCTCCTCTGTTTTTCTAAGTCATCCGTGTGACATTTGGGCCTGATTAACCATTTTTATTATAAACCATGTAATTATTTGCAATATTGTGTATAATGGTTTATTAATGGATAATCTATTGTTTCTTGGTTGTGTGAGGTTGTGGTTGGCTTTCTGTGCATCTACTTGTGATTTGGGATCCATGTGGAATTCGATTTGAGGATGCACAATTGCCTCGATTTGCGTGCTCGTTCTTTCCTCTTTTCTTTCTTTTCCTCTTCTCTCATTCACGAGCCCGAGTGACACTCATCTTCTTCCCCAGAAACCCTCCACCAGCATCCCGTGCTTCATCGTCGTCTCCGACGCGATGGGTGGTTGGCTTGATGCGGGAGGAGGAGGAGATAAGAGGGAGAGGCGGAGGCGAGCATGTCCGGGAGGGCCGTGTTGCGAGGAGGAAGAGGGAAAGGAAGAACGGTGTGCGCGTAGCTGAGGATGGAGTGTTTGGTGTCGTCCGTCGGTGGGAGTAGCCTCGCCGGAGTGCGAGAAGGACCATCGGGGCGCCATCAGAGGTACGCGGTCCTTTCCTTTCCTCCGTCTGGTGTTTTGTTAACAGTAGGATTATCTACATGAAAATCAAGATAATGCATGAAAAATTGTAGAAAAATAGTAGGAATGATGGAAATGAGTTCAATGATGTGTATGTGTAAGGATCATGCTAGATTGTGTGAATTTTGGGAGTTTTGAGGAGTTATGCCTTAAATGTTTTAA
>JAMKQA010043853.1:0-13162 GCA_024699735.1 Posidonia australis | reverse complement strand
AAAAAAAAAATCCATCCCTAGATATTTCCACCGATGACTTCTCCAACAAGCTAACTTGGAAGCTATAGTTTTCTAATATTAACCTTCTCGACAAGTCAACTATGGACGCATTTGTTAACATGATCTCAAATGGTTCCAACTCTTAGATACCAACACTGTAGTAGATTCCTTATTCACCTTAAATAGTGTCCAACTCTATCAACTATCGAAGGAGTTTAATAATCAATGTTTGTTAAACCACAACTACCGTAACTTTTCAAAATGTAGAGTTTCACTTTTACCTTTGTTGAGATCTCATCATTGATGCTCTCATTGTCGAGATCCCACCATCAATTCTCCCTTCATTACTACTCATAGTCATGATTGCCAAGAACATTTAGTAGACGAGTCATTCGTTGTTGTTAATAGTCATTGGCATATGCTTTTTTGTTGTTGTCATCATCGAGGTAAGTCCCTACGGAGAAGAGGAATGGAAATGAGGGTGGGTGAAGATTAAAGTTGACGACTTCGGTCATGGGTGAAGATGAAGGAGAGAGAGAGAGAGACAGGGAGGGGGAGAGGTGGTGAGTTGTTGGTTTTTTTGTAATTAATGCTTACCTTTTCCATGGCATATTTTGTAATTTTGCCTTAGTTATTCCGTAACATGTTAAGTTGATTGAGGACAATAATTGCAGTGAAGAGCTAATGAGAGGTGTTGCCAGTCGCTTCATTGAACTCTCATTCTTCTTCATTGTCAATAGTGTTCACAGCTAGAGATTTTTTCAAAATTTGGGAGTTCAAAACTCAATTTGTTTGGCAAATCCAATCTTCTATGGTGGCTAGAGTGGGTGGGTGTTAAGATCCCACTTTAACAAAGGTAGCCTATGACTCTAAATTTTTTAACTCACTTCTCTCCTTACCTTAATTAACCTCTCATACCTATAAATAGGTGATGGGAGTAGTGTGCCTTGTGTGTGTTTGTGAGTGGAGATAAGTGTTTGTGTTATTAGTGTAGTAATGGTGATTAGTGAGAGTGAGTTATACAAGTTTGTGTATTTTGTGCAATTTACATTTTGAAGTAATGTATAAAATATTAATGTATTGTAATATCTTACGTTATCAATAATTCAATGCTTCAATACATCTATATTATTCATGAATCTCTATGCATTAACCCTCTTCTACATGTTCTTCCAAAAATCAATCCTGCTTCCATGCTACATCCCCAAAGAAGCAGTGGTGGATCAGTCTTCCTTTTCGTTAAACTCCTAGAGGTTGAACTACTACAAGTAACCCTCCCCTTGTTTGAGTCTGAGTTAGATGAGCTTGAGTTGGTCGATAATGAACATGAGGGAGTGGTACTTCTTGTCTCAAGTCAACTGATGCGATGGTTGAGACAGCATTCCAGGGAACTCGATATCCATGGCAACCAAACGATATCTATTGACAATCTAGTTTAGTTTAATGAACTCCAAATATCTGTGCTTGTAGTATTGGACAACGAACTACTTCCTTTTCTTCTTCTTGTTGAGAATGAGAAGGAACATGACCCTTGGATATCAATACAAAACTTTGTGGTACTCACCTCATGCACCATGTCATGGTCAACAACTTGGGATTATTTTTGTTTTTTGTTTTTTGTTGGTGAAAGCCTGAACCAACAATATTGTATGACAAAAGAAAGACCTTCGTCAAAATTTTAATTTGATAGCTACAATGTGTTTCAAAGTTTGTTCATGGGATTATTTATGAATGGAACTTTTGTTCTATCAGTCACTAAATGTAGAAAGGAATAATGTTCATTTGCCTTCACCAAAACGACAGTAAAATGACATATAAGGGGGATTTGTGCCATCAGAACCTAACGGGGAAAAAAGAAGAAATTAGTTTCCTTTTGACTACTTTTTTAATTGTAATCTATGAAGAAAACGTTATGAATTAATTTTCTCCCTCACTCTTGTGCACTATTATTGGAAGTACCACTTCTCTCTAAAAATTCGATGTCCTCGAATTTGGTGTATGCACTTCTATCCAAATTTGTTTGAATTTGTATGGAACAAAATAGAATACATTTAAAAAAATTTAGATTAACACATTTATTTTTCTTTAATTATCATGTTTTTTTATAAAAAATATTTATTTAGATCTACCATAACTAACTTCTCAATTATTACCATAAGAAATTCTCTTCAATCAACTTCAAAGAAAAACACTCACTTATAATCAATTGTTAAGCTTCAACCATGTCATATTTTATTTAAATTTATCATAACCAATATCCTATAAGCGCCTACATGTACTTTGGGTTTGTTTGTTAGCATTGTGTGATAATTCAACATTAATAAAAAAAATTATCAACTTGAATTTTTTTACCAAACTCTAGATGGATTGATAGGATGTGTAGGCACACCAAATAGACTCACTTGCCAAAAATCCAACTTTGGTTGCCTTTTTACCTTTCATGGACAAAAATTACTATCTCCAAATAATCTTATATTTTTATCAAACAATATTATTTATTTACATATGATCTCCAAACAATCCATACAAATCTTCTATTTAGACATGTCAAACTTTGACAAGACATAATTACATTACATGACATGATAATATAATAAAATTTAGTAATATTTTTTTAACTATTTCAAAATATTTACAAAATTCATGGTTAATAAACATAACATTATTTCAACATGATCACTAGGTTGAGGCTTGCTTTAAACCATATATCGATCTATTCAATTTGCACACTTTATCTTCATGTTCTTCCATCTGAAATCGTTCAGGTTATAACTTGTATATTTCTTCCTGCAAATTTTCATTTAGAAATATAGTTTTTACATCCATTTGAAGTAAATTCAAATCTAAATGTACAACAATAGCTAATATTATTCTTACAGATGCAAACTTAGCTACAAAAGAGTAAATTTTCTAAAAATCAATTCTTAGTTTTCGTGTATAACCGTTAGTAACTAATTGAACCATATATTTTTCAATAAATCCATCAACCATTATTTATTTTTTTGAAATATCCATTTACATTCTATAGCTTTCTTGTCATTAGGTAAATCACACAATTCCCAAACTTGATTCTTTTTCATAGAATCAATCTCATTAACCATATGGTTCTCATGAGATTCAATGACATCTTTATATGGCATGAGTTCCATGTGATTTTCCTTCATATCTACTAATAAACAAGAAAGCTCACAAAAATACAAATGATAATCATCCATCCTGTAGGTTGACACCTCATTCTTTTGTTGTTAATAGGTGCTACCAGTTCTCCATTTCCATTTATAGTTTCATCATTTCCATTTATAGGCTCTATTTGACTTTCACCTACATTTTCCTTGGGTTCATTCACATTTTTCATATTTTGTTCTCCATTGTGACAATGCCCGCCCGGGGATCCGATGTGGAGTCGCCCTAAAGGGAGGATGCCACAGCTATGCCAGGATGGCGAAGGCACAAGATAAGATAACAACGAAAAGAAAAAGAGTTGCCATCTAGTCATTTAAGGAAAAGACGAGGAAAATCACAAACAAACCACAAAAGATGAGTACATGTGATACAAATATGAAGGCTAGATGTCCACAAACTAGAGGATGGATAAGGATTCCTATCATGCACAAGAAAAGTGTTAGGCACATTCATACACCCGAGAAACTCGGTCATTTTAGTCCAATTCACTTGCTAGAGGCTGAATGAATGTTTACTAAACCTAGATTGTGCTCTAATAATGCTAATATGAATGTCAAGTTAAGACTAGATGGATGAGCAATATGGTATGCAAAAACTGCGATGAAATCTACACGAAATGATGAAATCTTGAAATATGACACGACAAAGAAAATTACATGAAATGATGAGGTTTTTTGGCGAGAATGGCTCGAGAAATCATACAGGCCTCAAGAAAATCAAAAATGCAACAAACTCAAATCATTAGAATTGTAGGAAACATCATGGATATCCGAATGGAAAAATTGCAGAGAAATTTGCACAAAACAGGTAAACTGTGACATGTAAAGAAACTTACATAAAATAATGATGTTTTTGGACAGAAGGCTCAGAAAAACCACACCGACATCAAGAGCATAAAAAAGCAACCAACACAAATCATCAGAATCATGGAAAACATTGCGGAAATCAAGATGAAAAATTACGAAGAAGTTCGCGTAAAACGATCAAACAACGACATACGAAGAAAATCACATAAAATGACGGTGTTTTTGAAAAGAATGCTCAAAAAAACTATATCAATATTAAGAAAGTCAAAAGTGGGGCTATCCCAAGTCATTGGAATCGGGGAAAAGGTCGTGAAAATCAAAAAAGAAGAATAATCTATGATTGGGCCAATATGGGCCTTTAGGTCAGTTAGTGTATGCCCTCAGGCAATGACATCCAAATCAAATCGAAAAAATCCAAAATGTAGGAGTAAAGGAAATAAAATCGATTGTTGGGTGGAGGATTCTGAAAACGAAATAAGGAACAAATCCATGGAAAACCACATGAGATGCTGACTCCCTCGAAAAGGATGGGACAATGTACAAATGTGATGAAAACTATGCAAAATGCATGAATATGTACCTAAATGTGTAAAAGGTGCTGAGGAATGACTTAGATAAAGGTTATGCATGACTTAATGCAAGAACTAACATGCATATGCATGAATTGGTGGCACAGGGGCAATTCGGTCATTTCAATGGTCAGATGTGGTAAATGCATGTATGGGGATGATGCATGGTCTGAGATATGCCAAAATGTATGTGAAATGTCAGGAAAATGTTATTTGCAAGAAAACATGAAAAGGACAAGGTCTTAAAAACAACAAAATGTTATAAACATGGTAAAGGACAAAACCAGGGACTAAAATGTAAATTTCATGAAAAGAAGGGGGAACCTAATTAAAATGCATTCAATGAGTTATATTCTAATGTGCAGATGATGGATTAAATGAAAATGTGGCACTGAGATGTGTGAAAATTGCTCCTTGGTAATTTCTTGAAAACTCAGGGTCTAATGTACAAAATTCACACATAAGTGCAAATATGACTAAAATATGAAACTAAAGAACAATTTACAATGAAAACATGATTTTTGAATGAAAACTATATTCAAGTGCAAAATTACAAATACTCATCTGACCAAAAAGTGAAAAAATGTCAAAAATGTGTGTTAAAACAATTAAAATCCTAATTAATGAATTTAAAACTAGACTAAGGGCCTGGATGCAAATTTCCTACACACAGTAACTGTATTTGATGAATTTAGGGATTTACATGCAAAATTCCAGGGCTTAAATGTGATAAAAATCAAGTTTTTATGATGTTTAGTGTGATTACAAAGTTTTTCAGGGTTCAGAATGCAGTTTTACAAAGAAAACTCATTTTTAAAAGTTCTGGAGGCTCAGTGCAAAACTTCAGGACTTAATTGCAAATAAAACATGATGTCAGGGACCTAAATGTGATAAAACATACATGCAATAAAGACAGAAAATTAAAATATGCTGGGAGCTACATGCAATTCTTATAGAAACAAAATAAAGAAACAAAAGTTATTACAAGGGCTTAAATATAAAAAGGAGGACTTAAAAGAAATGATTTAAGGACTTAATTGTAAAAACCTAAAACTAACTGGGCCTAAACTAAAAACTATCATTCGATGTTCATTGGAGGCTCGCTAACGTTCTCACTCCGGTGCGACCTCCGGCGCCGACCCAATGGCGGTGCGGCGACTAGAGGGCTCCCGCGATGGCCCAGGAGGCTGGAGGGAGGCACGATGGAGCTTTCCAGAGATGTGGGCAAGACTAGGGAGGCCTGAGATGTCCTCCCCACCTCTGGCTTCGGCGAGGTGTGGTCGACGTCGGAGAAGACGACGGCGAAGGAGCTAGCTACGACGGGACAACAGGAGCGACACAGCGAGGATCAGGGAAGCTTCACAGAGGTTTAAGGAGACTCCTGGAGACGTCGGCGAAGACTGGGGTGGCCTAAGGTGTTCCCCCCGTCTCCTGCGTCGGCGACAGGCACGACAAAGACAGGCGCGACGCTCCAGGGCCAAGGACAGCGTCGTGGCTGCGCGAGTGACTTGTGGCGGTGCTGCGAAGCTTCCTAGCGTGGCGGTGCGAAGCGGGCGCGTCCGGAGTGCTCTAATGACTTCACGATGGTGGTCGGCAATGCAGAGCGACGGCGTCGATGTTCTCTGGCATGGGAGGCCAACCGGACTCCTTGAGCAATGGGAGCTCTGGGAAGCGGGGAGAGGAAGGAGAGGCCCATGGGGGCCTCACCTGGCCCCAGAGGCCTGTGGCCTCGCCAGTGGTGGTGAACCCACCACCGGAGGAGAGGAAGATGATTGACAGGGGTGGAGATCTCCGGCGAAACATGCATGAGAGCCTCGACTGATCCTAGTGAAACTGAAAGAAGAAGAAAAAAAGGGAACTAGATGGAGGATTACTTGACTAGGGGGCTGCTGTCTCTCCTGGTGGAGTTTGTCGATGGTGCTCTGGTGGTTGCTCTAGCTGCCACGTTTTAGGGGTTCTTTGGCGTGGCCAAAGGCTAGAGGAGGTGGTCTGAAGGAGTGGGAGGGCTAAGGGCTCTCTGGTTCAAAAGGGGTCATTTCTGTGTGGATTCAAAGGCGTTGGAAGGAGAGTCCCCCTTGTCTGTCGGCGACGGACCTTTTAAACTCCCGTGAGGTCTTCTCCAACCGTTGATCCTCCTCCTCAGGAAACCAGCACCGTTGGATCGAGCATGTGCTGGCGAGAGTTGGCTGGAGATCACGTGAAGACCAAGGATACACTCCGGAGATTAGGGGATTCTGTAAGAGGATTCACTGGAAAATGTAGGTTGCCGACGGTGAAGGGAGGTTGGCCGGAATTATTTTTGCATTCCTTAAGTTTTTTTATTGAGAGATGCATTGGGCTGAATTGGGCCTAGCAGTGAGTGGACTTGTGGATTTTAGGTTTTTCTGGTTTTTGTTTTAGGGTTTTTTAGGATTATTTTCTTTTAGGTTTTTAATTAGGTTTATGATTTTAATTAAATTTTTTGACTTTGTGATTTAAGGTTTAAAAAATTGGTTTTAAATTAGGATTTTAATTACATTAGGGTTTTTAGGATTTTAATTATTTTAGGGTTTTAGGGTTTTGGATTTTAATTACTTTAGGGTTTTAGGATTTTAATTATCTTAGGGTTTTTGTGTTTGGGGTTTTAATTAGGATTTTGAGTTTAATTAGGTTTTTTGGGTTTTAATTAGGGTTTTAGATTTAATTAGGGTTTTTGTGTTTTAATTCGAGTTTTGAATTTAATTTAGGGGTTTTAGATTTTAATTAGGGTTTTTAGTTTAATTAAGGATTTTGGATTTTAATTAGAGTTTTGAGTTTAAAATAGGGTTTTAAGTTTAATTAAGTGATTTTAAGTTAGGGTTTTTAGGGTTTTGAGTTTAATTTAGGGTTTTTAGTTTAATTAGGGTTTTTGGATTTTAATTAGAGTTTTGAGTTTAAATTATGGTTTTGAGTTTAATTAAGTGATTTTAAGTTAGGGGTTTTAGGCTTTTGAGTTTAATTAAGTGATTTTAAATTAGGGTTTTGTGTTTAATTTAGGGTTTTTAGTTTAATTAGGGTTTTTGGATTTTAATTAGCGTTTTGAGCTTAAATTAGGGTTTTGAGTTTAATTAAGTGATTTTAAGTTAGGGTTTTTAGCATTTTGAGTTTAATTAGGTGATTTTAAATTAGGGTTTTTAGGGTTTTGAGTTTAATTTAGGGTTTTTTTTGCTTGAATTTAAATAGATTAAAGTGGTTTAAATGGATTTTATTTGATTTTGATTTTAAATTAGGGTTTTTTGATTTTAAAATGGTTTAATTAAGTGGTTTTTTTGCTTTCACGTTCATCGACGACAATTGTGATCGCACTTGTCAATTCGAGATGTCGATTGATAAGATGCCTTCAAGAGAGGTGGAAGTGGTTTTGGTGTGGGTCCTCGGTTCCATTAGATCAACAACAGGATGCCATCCAATAGCATCCTTGTGTTATGTAGCGTATTCTTTCCATTCAAAACTAATAAAATAGATTTAGATTAGCTCGGGCATGTAGTAAATAATGTAAAAAAAATATATATGAAAAAAAAGCATAAATAAAAAGAATTGATACTAATTGGAGGGTGATTCCCCGCATGCACATGTAATAGCTTATTTAAGGAAGTAATGTAATATAAAAAAAAATTGAAACTAATACTCCCTTCATTGTACTATGTGATGTAGAGTTGAGGAAGCGAAGTCGTGGACAGAACTCTAGAGACGCATTTAGCTTAAGATGGGCATGATCTCTTTGGATCTAGATTTTTTCACAGGAATTTAGTAAAATAGAGGGGTTATCGATCTCTCAAGGTATCCTCTTAAAGCCTAAATCTCTCTTCTCTTAGATTTTTCTCTTTTTTAGAAAGCCCCCCCCATATTCTAGATCTAAGGGTTTTTATATAATATTCCAGCATCATATCTCGTTGAGAATGAGTGGATAATATCTAGGTTTAAATTTAAATCTAATTTTTAATTTTTAATTTTTTAAAAATTTTTTAAAATGATATTTTAACTCATCAACGCATGTAGTGGCGATAAGGATAAATATTTTATTTTCTTTACGCAAAAAATCCATTAGAAGGTGTAGACACTCTGATTTTGAAGTCACTTGACAACAAGTTCCTCTAGAAAGATGCACTGGTTGCGACTACCAAACCTAAACCGAAACCCTAAACTCACAAGTCCATTCATGCCCACACCAGTCCACTTTGACTTAATCAAAGCAAAAAAACAATAACTAAGAATTAAAATCAAACAAAATTGATTTAAAACATTTAAAATCCAATTAATCAAATGAAAACCCTAATTAAAGTCAAAATTAAATAAAATCCACTTAAAATCCAAATTAATCAAGTGTAAACCCTAATTAATCAAATGAAAGTCCTAATTAAAACCATAATTGAGTAAAACTTAATAAAATCCATTAAAAAATTAAATCCAATTTAAAAGAAACCCTAATCCAAACAAAAATGAAGCAAAATCATGAAGTCAAAATCTAAGTCAAAACCCTAATAAAATCCAAGTAAACCAAAATTTAAACTAAATCTCTAATTAAATCAAGTAAATTTAATTAAATCTAGATTTAAAAGTAATCAAATCAAAACCAAACCAAAAATCCTAATTAAAATCTAAAAACCCTAATCCCTAAAACCTCTAAGTAATTTAAACCCAAAACCTAATTTAAAATCAAGCAATTAAAACCATAAAAACCCTAATTTAAAATCACCTAATTAAAACACAAAAACCTAAATTAAACTCAAAACCCTAATTAAAACTCAAAAACCCTAATTAAACTAAAAACCCTAGTTAAAATCCAAAAAACACTAATTAAACTAAAAACCCTAATCAAAATCTAAAACCCTAAATTAAAACACAAAAACCCAAATTAAACTAAAAACCTTAATTAAAACCCAAAAAAAACCCTAAGTAAATTCAAAATCTTAATTAAAATCCAAAACCCTAAAACCCTAAAGTAATTAAAATCCTAAAAACCCGAAAATAATTATATACCTAAAAAACCCAAAATAATTTAAAACCTAAAAAAACCCTAATTTAAAACCAATTAATTAAACCCTAAGTCACAAAATCAAAAATTTAATTAAAATCACATAACCCAAATTAAAACCTAAAAACAAATAACCCGAAAATCCCTAAAAAATCCCAAAAAAAAAACAAAAAAGAAAACCCTAAAACAAAGCCCAAACCCAAGCCCAATTTAGCCCAAAGCAACCGATTTAAGCCTTCAATCAAAAACTTAGGGACGAGCAAAAATAATTCTGGCGACCCCTGTGATCTTCGACGCCATCTCCGACAGCATCTCGCGATCTCTGGCAGCACTTTGTGATCTCCGGTGATTCCCCAACAACCCGTGCCAGCTTGTGCTCGATCCAATGGCGTCCCGCCCTTGGGGAGGAGGATCGACGACTGGAGAAGAGACCACCAGTGTGTAAAGCTTCACCGTCGACAGTTCTTCTGGGGAGGTCCAGAGTTTCTCCCAGCGCTTCAATCCACAATGAGGACCCCCTTTTGAATCCAGAGAGAACCTAGCAATCCCATCCACGATCCATAGCCTTCCCCCAATCCGATTGTGGCCTAGAAACCCCGACCGTCGTCACCAGAGCATCCACCGGAGCACCGCCGTCAAGCTTCACTAGGACAGACAACAACCTCCAGCGAGGTAATCTCCCTCCTTTTAATTTTAAATTGTGCCTCTGTAGGTCTAGAAGGCTCCCCCTAGTTTTTAACTGTGGTTTGCCAGAGTGGGTAGGTTTGGTGGTCATCGTCTCCGCCTCCGGTGGTGGGTTCACCCCCATCGGCGAGGTCGCTGACTTCCTGGATCGGGAGGAGGCTCTTGAAGCCTCCCTTCTTTTTTCCTCCTCCTCCTCCTTGAGCTTCCATTGCTCAGGAGGAGTTCAGTTGGCCACCTACAACCGAAGCCCTCGCCATTGGCCCTGCGACCGCCGTCAGCTGCGGTCGAGAACCCCTGAGCACACCGACCGCACCTTGACCAGACTGATGCCTCTGGAAGCTCCCCCGTGGTCCATTGAACATTCCCCCACTCGAATGCCTCTACCGCTACTACGCTGTCCTCGCCATCGTATGCAACTGTCGCCGGAGTCTGAGATGGGTGGCGCACCCTAGGTCGCCACGATTGTGCCCAACGCTCTAAAAAAACTCCGCCATGCCTCCTACAAGCTCACTGGATCCTATGTTCGCCGCTTGGACACCTGTAGGACCGCCGCATGCGAAGCTCACTGCCGCCGGAGAGCAACGGTCGGGGGTGACGTCGACCCACCATTTCAGCTCAGTGGATGAAGCATCCGAGCTGTTGGATCTCCTCCCCGCCATCTTCTCCAGCTTCTCCACTTCTCCGATCGCTGATCAGTCACCATGGGGCTCGGATGAGCCTCCCAGGTCGTCGCCGTCGGCGATCTTCGAATCGCCGGCAGTGACTGTTAGTTTTTTTAGTTTTATTTAAAAGTTCTTTAATTTGTTTAAATGTTACAATTAAGTCCTGGATCTTTTTCTCTTTGACCCCTGTAGTTTCAATTTAAAGTGTATTTGTTTAGTTTTACTGTAAATATTTCATTCTTTATCCTATTTCATTTTTAGTCCTGTAACTATGTGTTTCTTCACATTTAGACCCTTGCATTCATGTTTTCTTTACAATTAAGTCCTGAGATTTTGCATTTTGCCCTTAGAATCCTTTAAAATGAATTTTCTTGGTAACTTTTGCATCCATAACCCTAGAGTAGTCCATAATTACAGTGATCATGTAAAAAACTTGATTTCTATTGCATTTTGGTCCTGAAATTTTGCATGTTAGTCCCTAAACTCATTCCATAATGTTTTCTAGGCATGAATATTTACATCCAGGCCCCTGATTTTTTTTAAATCATGGTTTTAATTGTATTTTAAATCACATTTTGGTATGTTTCCCATTTATTGATCACATGTGCTTGTAAATCACCACCAAAATAGAGTTTTCATCAAAAAAAAACATGTTTGCAATATAAATGAATTTCTAATTTCACATTTTAGTCAAATTCTCGCTTTATGAGTGAATTTTGCACAGTAGACTCTGAATTTTCAAGAAATTACCAAAAATGCAATTTTCACACATGTTACACCACAGTGCCACATTTTCTTTAAATCCTTCATCCTAGCATTAAGATAATACTTTCTGAGCACATTTCACCATGATTTTATCCTTTTTGTGAATTTTACACTTTTGGTCTTTGCACTTGTCCTTTACCGTGTTTACATCACTTTATTGTTTTTAAGACCTTGTCTTTTTCATGTTTTCTCGCAAATAACATTTTCCTGACATTTTTCATATATTTTGGCATATCTTAGACCATGCATCATCTACATACACGCATTTATCACATTTGGCCATGGAAATGACCAAATTGCCCCTGTGCCACCAATTCATGCACATGCATTTTAGTTTTTGCACTCAGTCAAGCATAGTCTTTATCTAAGTCATTCCAAAGCACCTTCTACACATTTAGGTACACGTGCATGCATTTTGTATAGTTTTCGTCACATTTTTATATTTCTTTTTGAACGAGCTCGTATCCCATGTACTTCTTCCGTGGATTTTCCTCATCCCGTTTTCAGAATCTTTTTCCTGACATTTGATTTGATCTCTTTTATTCTGTATTCTTGGATTTTTTGATTTGATTTGGATTTCATTGTCTAAGTGTAACCATGCCGGCGAAGATCGCAAAGACAATGCAAAAGTCGGCAAAGCTACGGCAAAAAAATAAAACAAAATGCATAATGCAGGAGTCGCCACCTAGTCTATTATCAAAGACGAGGAAAACCAAATAACACATGAAAAATCATGCAAAACAGTAAGGAAGGTCTACGAAAACCAGAAATGCGGGTAAGGATCCCTGTTACGTACGAGGAAGGTGTTAGGCACCCTCGTACGCCCGATAAAATCGGTCTTATATGATTTCTCCAATGCTTATGAAATGTTGGTTTTTCAGCCTTTTATATACGTCCGAGAGCGATATGCCATGCCATGCTTAGTGCCTTATGCTAATAGGTGCATGATGTGCAAAGATGTGTCCTAGTGCTCAGAAATACCACTCTTTTATTCTGGGTCAAGTATATAATGCAAGGATATTGCATAAACATAATCAAAGTTGTATCATTCTGAGTGATTTCTCATCATTACTCTCTATATGCAAATGCAAATAAAACCCATAAAACAGTAAAAAACAAAGCGTGCCTTCCTAGTAAATCTAGGAGGAAAACTAGGGAAAATCCAGGAGAAAAGCAAGTCGAGAAAGCATGATGAAATCATATGAATGCATGGTATGTGCTGAAAATAGAGCTGTGTGCTGGTTTGGTGCGCCAGACTGGTGAGTCAGTCTGGTGCGCCACCTATGTGCGCCTAGGTGGTCCAGAGTGTTCCAGAATCAAAACAGAGCAAATATGCATTGTTAAAATCTTATAAAGATGCATTCAGAGGAGCATAAATCTCAAAAATGCATTCGGGAAAGCAGTAAAGACTTGAGGAAACCAAATCATGATCCAAATGCAGGAGCTGGTGAACCCTGTGTTCAAGGGCAAATAGCCTCACACAAGGTTACACTAATGCAG
>JAMKQA010043852.1:0-14265 GCA_024699735.1 Posidonia australis | reverse complement strand
GCATCCCTTTCCTCTTCCTCTTCCTCCTCCTCCTCCCTAAGCTTCCATTGCTCGGGAGGAGTTTAGTTGGCCGTTTACGATTGGAGTCCTCGCCGTCGACCCCGTCGACCACCGACCGTCGTCGACGAGATCCCATGCACCATCCAGATGCCCCATGCCGTTTGTGATCACACCGGGAGGCTCCGTTGCACTGTCATGACCTCCGCCGAGCTGCCGCACTGTTGCTCCGGAGCTTGAAGCGCCGCTCGTACCCCTGGCGTCGTCGTCTCCGGCACAGGAGACAGGGGGCGCACGCCTGACCTCCTCGGTCCTCGCTGATGCCTCTAAAAGTCCCCTTAAGCCTCCGAGAAGCTCCTTCGCTCGCCGTCATGTCGACCCAGCAGCCAGAGCGCCGCTGTCGCCTCTCCGTCATCTTCTTCGACGCCGGTAGTCGCTCGCTGGAGCGCGAAGTGGGGGAGGCATCTCAGGCCTCCCCATTCCTACCCTATGCCTTAAAAAAGCTCACCGTGACGTCCTCAAACTTCTCTGACCATCACCACCGCCTTTCCACTGTCACAGCACCGCTGGAGGCCCGTCGGAGTCCGCACCGGAGTAGGAGTGCTGGTGATCCGCCGGCGATCTTCGAAACAGCCAGATTTAACAATAATCTTTTAGTTTTCAATAATTGCACATAAGTCCTGATTATCATTACATTTAGGTCCTTGGAATTTCTTTTAGGTCCTTTTTCTTGCATCCAGGTCCTTTCTTCTTACATCCAAGTCCTTTTTTATTACTCTTGGGTCCTTTTTTATTACATTTAGGTCCTGTATTTTTGTATTTAAACCCCTGAAGATTTGAATAAGTTTCATTCCTTTATTATTCTTGTAAATATTGCATGATTTGTCCTGTTTAAATTTTAATTTCATTTAAGTTCCATAAATATTTGTTTCTTCACAGTTAGACCCCTGCATTCATGTTTTCTTCGCAAGTGAGTCATAGAAATTTATTTTGTGACCCCTGAATTCTCCTTTTTTTTAAATTGCATTGTAAATATTGCACATTTTGTCCTATTTAACTTTTAATTCCATCTTCAGTCCTATTCATGCATGTTTTATCACACTTAAGCCCTTGCGATCATGTTTTCTTTGCATTTGATTCCTGAGCTTTTACATTTTGCCCCTAGAGTTTTTTGAAAAGAATTTCCTTTGTACAATTTGCATTCAAAACCTTAAAGTTATCCATAATTACATTGATCATGTAAAAATCTTAATTTTTATCACATTTTGGTCCTAAAATCTTGCATGTTAGCCCCTGAACTCTATCCATAGTGTTTTCTGGACAGAAATATTTATACCTAGGCCCCTGATTTTTTTCTTAAATCATTGATGATGGTTTTAATTGCATTTTAAGTCACAATTTAATATGTTTCCCATTTATTGATCACATGTACATATAAAATCATCACTTGAATGAGGTTTTCATCAAAAAACCCTGTTTGTAATATAAATGATTATCTAATTTCACATTTTTGTCAGATTTGCACCCTATGTGGGAATTTTGCATATAGACCCTGAATTTTCAAGAAATTACCAAAAGTATAATTTTCACACATGTCACACCACAGAGTCACATTTTCTTTAAATTCTACATCCTAGCATCAAGATAAGACTTTTTTAATACATTTTTAACCATGAACTTTCCCTTTCTGTGAATTTTGTACATTAGACCTTGAGTTTTCAAGGTATCATCTAGTTGCCATTCTCACACACCTCAGTGCCACATTTTCCGTTGGTTCTTCATTTGCACACTAGGATAGAAATTTCTGAATATATTTTAATCTAGGTTTTCATCCTTTTTTCTGAATTTTGCGTTTTGGTCCATATACTTGTCCTTTATTCTTTTTACATTGTTTTATTGTTTTAAGACCTTTTCCTTTGCATGTTTTCTTTTTCCTGACATTTTGCATACATTCTGGTATACCTTGGACCATGCATTATCCTTGTTCATGCATTTATCACATTTGACCACTGAAATGACCAAATTGCCCTTGTGTCATCAATTCATGCACGTGCATGTCAGTTATTACACCAAGTCATGCATAATCTCTGTCCAAAGCATTCCTTAGCATCTTTTACTCATTTAGGTACATTTTCATGCATTCTACATTGTTTTTGTTGTATTTGCACATCAGTCCATCCTTTTTGAACAAGTCTGCATTTCATGCATTCTTTCATAGATTTTTCTCCTACTTGTCTTCGAATTCCTTTATCTGATATTCGATTTGACTATCTTTATCCCATATTTTCGGATTTTTCAATTTGATTTGGATTTCATCGCCCGAGGGCGTAAATTAACAGACCTGAAGGTCGACATTGGTCCCACCACGGATTATTTTCCCTTTTTGATTTTCACGACCTTTTCCATGATTCTGATGACTCGAGATGACCCCACTTTTTATCCTTTTGATCTCAATAGGGTTTTCTGGACCATTCTTTACAAAAACATCGTCATTTTATGTGATTTTCTTTTCACCTCACCATTTGCCTATTTTATGTGGATTTCTTTGCAAGTTTTCCGTTTCGATTTCTATGATGTTTTCTGCACGTCTAATGATTTGGGTCTTTTGTATTTTTGATCCTCTTGACATCAGTATGATTTTCTGAACCATTCTTTACAAAAACATCGCCATTTTATGTAAATTTCTTCACATGTCACAGTTTTCCTGTTTTATGCGGACTTCTTTGTAGTTTTCCCATCTTTATCTCTGCGACACTTTCTTTGATTCTAACAACCTAAGTTGGTTGCATTTTGACGTTTTTGAGACTTGTATGATTTTCCGAGCATTTCTAGTCAAAATCCTCGTCATTTCATGTGATTTTTTTTGTTGTGCCATACTTTGTGATTTCATCATTTTGTGTGGATTTCTTCGCTGTTTTCGCTTACCCTCATACACATCCACCCAGTCTTGACTTGGCATTCATATTAGCATATTTAGAGCACGATCTAGTCTTAGCAAGCATTCACCTAGCCTCCAGCAAGCGAATTAGACTAGAAAGACTGAGTTTCTCAGACTTACAGGGGTGCCTAACACTTTCTCCGTGCGTAATAGGAATCCTTACTCATCTTCTGGGTAGCAGACATCTAGCTTTCATATTTGCATCTCATTCATTTACTTTTTGTGATTTGTTTGTGGTTTTCATCGTCTTGCCCTTAAAAGACTTGGTGGCGACTCCCTTTTCTTTTCTGTTTTATCTCATCTCGCGCCTTGGCCATCCTGGCATGACTATGGCCTTCTCCCTCTGGCCCGACCCCACGCTGGACCCCGGGGCTGGGTTGGCATGGTCACACCTGTAAAAAATAATAATAACAATAAACCATAGAACCCTCCATGTACTTGGAAGATTAGTACAATGTAATTGATCGTCTTCAGAATTTAAAATTAAACGATGAATAAGAAAATAAGGAGACGACATCAACTTTAATGAATGCCACATTTGAGATGGCGACTTCTACTAATGATAATGAATAGATTTTTTGTAAAATTTTTAATTTATATTGATGTAATAATTGTAAATGTAAAAATGTAAAAGGTTAAATATCTTATGTGTTTTTTAAGTTTTTTATGTGTATATTAAATATTTAATAATAAATAATTTTTTCCTTTTTTTTAAAAAATATTTGACCCAACAGACTAGCTCAACCTAGTCACGGGCCCTAGGCCGTGCAAGGCTCTAGACCCCTAGCTAGCCTGGCTCGGCCGACCTATATGATTGACAGGCTTGACTCGATTTATACCTTTAGTTTTATATAAAAATAAGGATTAGTGCGTTCTAGACCTTTTTGTTGAAAGCTTACCAAATTTGGTGCTAAACCAAAGATACTCAATTGAGTCATTTCAAATAGTTAAGATGACTTCAAAATAAGGAATGAGGACTCGTTCAAAAAAAATGGAAAGTCAACCTGAGTCCAAAAAGGAAAGTTTGTCTAGGATCGAAGGAGAACAGATTGCATTGTAAAATGCGTATCATTGCGTGTTCAACATAGAACACAGGAAAAAGTGTGTTTTATGTATAATGCAAAATATTATGTGTTTTATGGCCAGAATAAGCAAATTTACTTGAAGAGAACTCTAGAGACACAGAGAAAGGCTTCTAAGGTTGTATGCATTATGACATGGTATGAGGCAACAAAAGAGATTGGGATGGTGCATAAAACGAGATATCTACAAACACTACAACTAACTAAACAAGGATGATAATGGCAAATCTCTAGATATCATGCGCAATTGAGGTGTGATAGGTAGTTCGCTATATGATAGGTAGTTCACTATATTTTATACTGGTAAATCTATAGATATCAAATGTTATTGAGGTATGATAGGCAGTTCGCTATATTTTGTTGTTAGAAGACCAGATATCTTGTTTGTTGTTTATTTGTGTGCTCATTTTCAAGCTAATTCTAAAGGGTTTCATATGAGTGCTTTAAAATGGAATTTTGCTTATCTAAAGCATTCTTTTGATTGTGGTATATTTTATTCAAAGCAAAGTGATTTTTCTTTAAGAGCTTATACTAATGTAGATTTTGGAGGATCTAAAATTGATAGAAAGTGCACTAGTAGTTCATGTCAGTTCTTAGGACATTCATTAATCTCATGATTTGATAAGAAACACAATATTGTAACTGTAGATACCCTGATTTTGCTGTCACTTGACAATAGACTCCTCTGGAAGATGCTCTCCACCAAACCTAAACCTTAACTCTACCAAAACCCCAAATCTACAAACCCACTCAAGCTCACACAAGTCCATTTAGGCCGACACAAGCCCGCTTTAACTTAATCAAAAATTAAAAGCAAACAAACCACATTTAAAATCCTAATTAATCAAATGAAAATCCTAATTAAAGTCAAAATTAAATAAAATCCATTTAAACAATTTAAAATCCAAAATTAATCAAGTGAAAACCCTAATTAAAGTCAAAATTAAATAAAACCCATTTAAACCATTTAAAATCCTAATTAATCAAATGAAAACCCTAATTAAAGTCAAAATCAAATAAAATCCATTTAAACCATTTAAAATCCAAATTAATCAAGTGAAAATCCTAATTAATCAAATGAAAACCCTAATTTAAGTCAAAATCAAATAAAATCCATTTAAACCATTTAAAATCCAAATTAATCAAGTAAAAACCCTAATTAAAACCCAAATTAAATAAAATCCACTTAAATCCACTTGAAATCCAAATTAATCAAGTAAAAACCCTAATTAAAACCAAAATTAAATAAAATCCACTTAAAATCCAAATTAATCAAGTGAAAACCCTAATTAAAACCCTAAACAAGTGAATCTTAATAAAATCCATTAAAAAATTAAATCTAATTAAATAAAAACCCTAATCTAAGCAAAAATCTAGCAAAAACCAATTAAACCAAAATTAAACTAAATCCTTAATTAAGTTAAGTAAAAACTAATTAAACCTAAATTAAAACTCAAACACAAAACTTTAGTCCAATTAAATCACAAAAAAAATCCTAAAATAATAAAACCCTAAAAAACCCCTAATTTAAAATCAATCAATTAAATCCTAAAAACCCTAAAATATTTAAAATCCTAAAAACCCTAATCAATTAATTAAATCCTAAAGACCCTAAAATAATTAAAATAATTTATTAAAGCATAAATCACAAAATCAAAATTTTAATTAAAATCACAAAACCCAAATAAAAAATCCAAAACCAAAACCCTACAATCCCTTAAAACCTAAAAAAAACAAAAACCTAAAAACTCTAAAAACCAAAATCCAAAAACCTAGGCCCAATTCAACCCACTGCAACCAATTTCCCCCTAATCACAAACTTTAGAAAATAGTAAAAATATTTCCGGCCAACCTTCATCGCTGGTGACAACCCGAGATTTTGGGCGAGTTCTTCGGTGTCAAATCCCATCAGCAGTTGTCCCTCCTCGATCTCCTGTGATATCCGGTCTTTCCTCCTTCAACACGTGCTTGATCCAACGATGCTAGCCCCCTAAGGAGAAGGATCAACGACGCGGAGAGGCCTCGCCGGAGTTTAAAAGCTTTCCGCCGCCGACAGACTAGCGGTCTTCTCTTCCCAGCGCTTCAATCTTAGAAACTCACGTCCAGAGCCTACCCAACGATCCCCCACTTTTAGAGCACCTCCTTCAACCCTATTGCAACACACCATAGCCTCTAGACCTCCGCCACCAGAGTCGTCGGTCCAAAGGAGCACCGTCGTCGACTCGCCACGCCAGGAGGAACATGAGCCCTGTCTAGGTAACCATCTCCTTTCTTGTTGCATTTGAGTTGTTGTCTGGAGTCTAGATAACCTTTCCTGAGCTTTCCGTCGAAGTTCACCACCCTGCGCGCCATTGTCTCCACCTCCGGTGGTGGGTTCACCACCACCAGCGAGGCTAGTGGCCTCCTGGGTCCAAGGGAGGCCCCACGGGTCTTTTTCCCCTTTTCTTCCTCCTCCTCCCTGAGCTCCCATTGTTTAGGAGGAGTCCAGTTGGCCTCCTATGACCAGAAGTCTCTGTCGATCGCTGACCGCCGTTATCGAAGTTCTCTGCAGCCTCCAGTCATGCCCCTTCCCTACCACCTCCTCCAGAAGCTCCACTGGACCACCACGAACTTCTCCGAGTAGTCGCGCTGCCATTTCAGAGCTTGCAGCGTTGCTCCGAGCTCCCACACCAATCGTCGGCACTCGGGATGGGTGGAGCTCCCCAACCAGCCCCTGTTCCTTCCACGGCTCCTGGAAGCCTCCTCATGTCGCCCTGATGCTCCTCCGACCTGCGTCTCAACCTTGTCGTCTTTGGAACGCCGCCTGCTCCCTTCGTCATCGTCTTCTTCGGCGTCGACCACTCGTCGCTGGAGCTGGAGGTGGGGAGGGCATCTCAGGCCTCCCTAATCTTGCCCACTGCACCGGAGAGCTCCGTTGCGTTGCCCTCAAGCTTCCTCTACCGTCGCCTGGATTACTCCACCGCCGTGCCACCATCGAAGACCCGTCGGAGTCCTCGCCGGAGATCAGGCACTGGTGAACTTTGAAGGGGAGTTTTTCAGATTAGGTCTTGTAGTTTTAGGTTTTTACTTTTAGGCCCTTAGATTCTTACATTTAGGTCCTATGTTTTTATATTTAAGCCCTTATAATTTTAAATAACTTTCATTTCTTTATTTGCTTCTGTAAGAATTGCATTTGGCTCCCTTCATGTTTTAATTTTTCATCTCTGTTGCATTCATACATGTTTTCTTGCATTTAACTCTTTGAGATCAGGTTTTCTTTGCAATTAAGTCCTGAACATTTGCATCATGCATCCAGAGCTTTTTAAAATGAATTTTCCTTGTAAACTTTGCATCATGACCCTGAGAAACTTTATAATCACACTGACCATCATAAAAGTTGAATTTTCATCACATTTAAGCCTAAAATTTTGCATGTAGGCCCCTAGGTTCATAGCATACAATCATTGAGTAGAGGAAGTTTATATCCAGACCCTTAGACTAATTTCAAATCTATCATTAAGGGTTTTAATTGTTTTCACACCTATTTTTGACATTTTCTACTTATCGCATTTATAATTTTGCACTTAAACATAGATTTCAGTTAAAAATCATATTTGCATTGTAAAATGATCTTTAATTCCACATTTTAGTCATATTTGCACTTTATGTGTAAATTTTGCACATTAGACTCTGAATTCTTAGGAAATTATCAAAATGCAATTTTCACACATCTCAGTGCCACATCTTCGTTTAATCCATTCTTCGCACACTAGGATAAAAGTCACCGAATACATTTTAATCCAACTTTCCCCTGTTTTGCGAATTTTGCACTTTGATCCCCGTATTTGTCAATTACTGTGTTTACATCATTTTATTATTTTTAAGGCCTTGTCCTTTTCATGTTTTCTTGCGAATTACATTTTTCCTGACATTTTACATACATCTCGCATACATTAGGCCATGCATCATCCACATACATGCATCTATCACATCTGGCCATTGAAATGATTAAATTGCCCTTGTGCCACCAATCCTTGTACATGCATGTTAGTTCTTGCATTAAGTCATGTATAATTTTTGTCTAAGTCATTCCACAACATCTTTTACACATTTAGGCCTATTTTCATATATTCTACATAGTTTTTCATCACATTTGCACATTATCCCATCCTTTTCGAGCAAGCCTGCATCCTATGTGGTTTTCCGTGGATTTTTCCTTATTTCGTTTTCGGAATCCTTTACCCAACATTCGATTTGATTTCCTTTACTCCTACATTTTGGATTTTTTGATTTAATTTGGATTTCATTGCCCGAGGGCATACACTAACTGACCTAAAGGTCCATATTGGCCCACTTGCAGATTATTTCTCCCTTTTGATTTTTATGACTTTTTCCATGATTCCAATGACTTGGGTTGGCCCCACTCTTGACCTTTTTGATATCAGTATGGGTTAGCCCCACCGTCATTTTATGTGATTCTCTTCGTATGTCGTCGTTTTACGTGGATTTCTGTGCAACTTTTTCATTCGGATTTCCGTGATGTTTTCTACTATTCTAATGATTTGGGTCTATCGCATTTTTGATTATCTTGAGGTTGGTGTGATTTTCTGAGCCATTCTTTCCAAAAACACCGTCATTTTATGTGAATTTCTTCACATGTCACAATTTTCCTATTTTACGTGGACTTCTTTGTAATTTTTCCTATCTTGATTTCCACGATGTTTTCTATGATTCTGATGATTTGAGTTAATTGCATTTTTTATTCTCTTGAGGTCTGCATAATTTCCCTAGCCATTCTCGCCAAAAACTTCATCATTTCATCTGATTTTCTTTGTCGCGTCGTGTTTCGTGGTTTCATCATTTCGTGTGGATTTCTCCGTAATTTTCGCGTACTATCTCACACATCTATTTAGTCTTGTCTTGACATTCATATTAGCATGATTAGAGCATAATCTAGGCTTAGCAAATATTCATTTAGTCTTTAGCAAGGAAATCAGACTAGAAAGACCGAGTTTCTTGGGCGTACGAAGATACCTAACACCTTTCCCGTGCGTAATAGGAATCCTTACCCATCTTCTGATTTGCAGACATCTGGCCTTTTCATTTGTATCTCATGCATTCATCTTTTTGCGGTTTGTTTGTGATTTTTCTCGTCTTTCTCTCAAAAGACTAGATGGCGACTCTTTTTCTTTTCGTTTTATCCTATCCTACGCTTTCGCTGTCTTGGCATGGCTATGGTCTCCTCTCTCTGGCGCAATTCCGCACCGGATCTTCGTACGGGCATGGTCACAGTAACATTGTCCACCACTGAAGCAAAATCTATAGTTTGTGGAACACAAGTCTTATGATTAAAATGAACTCTTAAAGATTATGATTTTGATTTCACCTCCATTCCCATATTTTGCTACAATACTAGCATTATTTGTCTTTCCAAGCATCTTGTTTTGCTTTATAGAACAAAGCATATTGAGATTAGACACTATTTCTTAACAGATCATATTATTAAGAAAATTTTGAATTCTTTTTTGTGCCACATAAAAACAATTAGCTGATATATTTACAAAACTATTAGCTAAGGATGCATTCATGAAAATTAGGAGAAATTTCGGCATTTGTAAGTTGACTGGTTGTTAGATTTTGTGTGTTTCTTTAGAATTAAATGTATTTTTGACTTGAAATCATTTTCAAATTATTTCTGCTATTTTAAAATATTTCCTTGGAATTTTTATTCTACATTTTGATTTGTCTGTGCTTAATGAACATCTAAAAAGTTACTTCCCTTAGACAGAACTTCAATAGACTTTTGTGTGGATGTTTGCTATGACATGGTTAGTCCTAAATCATGTCTTATTTAAGTTTTTCTCACTTTTTTCTTCAATTTTCTTTTTCCACATCCTCACCCACATATTCCCCTCTCATTTCTTTATGAATTTCTTATTGTTTCATGTTAAATCTCCTTCATCTTGTTAGTTTCTTGACTAATATCTCTCTTTTAATTCTTATCAAATCTATACCTTATATTGGCAGAGAGGAGTCATAGGTAGAGAGGAGTCAATGGTGCTGGAAAAGGAGTTGTAGTTGGTGGCATTCGTGGAGGAGTCAGGGGAGGAGGAGGAGGAGGAGAGGGTGGTGGAAAGGGTGGAGGAGAGGGTGGTGACATCGACGAGGAGGTGGAGAGGAGTCTGTGGCACTAGAGAGGAATCGTAGTCAATGGTGATTGAGGAGGAGGAGTCAATGGTAAGGAGGAGGAGGAGGGGGTGGTTGAGCCGGTAGTGACATCAACAAGGGGGTGGAGAGGAGTTGATGGCGACGTTGGTGAGAAGGAGGGGTTGGTGGCGAGGAGGAGGAGAGGGTGCACAAGAGATTGTAGAGGAGGAGGAGAGGGTGGATGAGAGGGTGCGAAGGAGAGTAGGGAAGGAAAGAACAGGAGGAAAAATAACCACAGTTGGAAATTTTAGGACAGAATTCGTAAGGACATAGCGAGAAACATGTTCTCACTAATTATTCTCACTAAGTCTAGAAATTCTACTAATGCTATTTCACGAGGACATGTCATCGCTAAATTCTCGCAGGAACTTTGCGAGGATATGTCTTTGCTAAATCTAAAAATTCTAGTAATGGTCGAACAACCGAACGACCACAAATAGGTCACTGTCGAAAGACAATACAACTACAAGTCGTTCACCAACGAACAACTGAACGATCACAAACTGATCGTTGTTGAACAACAGTACAACCACAAGCTGGTCTCCTACAAATGATCGCACGACCACACACTAGTCACCGACGAACGACTGAATGACCACACACAAGACTCAAGCACGCAAATAAAACACACCAATCAAATGCACCAATCGGACACGTGAGCAAAATGCACTAGAGATGCGTAATTCGAAGGTCATAGATGTTACCTTATATCTATTGTAGATAAATTAACCAAGAATTGTATACATGATTATCATGATATAAACAAAATATTTGATACAAAACATAGTTCTAGCAAGTGCTTTCTTATTTGTAAGAATAGGTTGTGAACTTAATGATTTCATTGATAGCTTTTATCAACACAATAGGCAGATAGTTACAGTTTGATCTTTGTACATAGTAAAACCAAATTATCAAGAATAGATGAACATCTATGATCCATCTCTAAAATTAACCAAGAATTATATACATGATAAAACCTCCACTGTTGAACAAATGAACTTAATGTGTATCCATCTTAAATTAACCAAGAATTATATACATGATTATCATGATATATTAAAAAAAGAAGAAACTAAACAGTTAGACCCACATTGCCAAGATTAAATCTTTAAAGCCAATGCAACAAAACAAAAAATAAAATCTTTAAGACCCAAAATCATGCTCAAGTACACCATGAAAAGGCAAAGTTATCTTATGATTACCTAGTGCAAACATGCAATGGAGGCTCCTTCAATCCTCCTCCTTTCTTTTGCTTATTGCTAATTGGAGTGGCAAAGTGGTGGAGTGACGGCCTGACTAGACGATGGAGTTGTGGTAATGGTAGAGCAGTGAATGGTGAAGTGGTTGTGAGGTAGAGTGTCGGAGTAATAGAGTGGTAGTTTGGACTTGTTGCTGGTTGAAGTGGTGAAGTGGTGGAGTTGGAAGCGACGACCTGACCAAGGGGTGGGGTTGCGGTCTTGGCGGCGTGGCCATACGAGGGAGTGCCAGAGTAACAGAGTGGCAATCTGAGTGATGGAGTGGAAGGGTGAGAACATGAGATGATAGAAGATTGGGAGAGTGGCTGTGTGATAGAGATAGAATGGTGGTTTCCATTGTGTGTAAAATTGAAAGAGCGAAAGTAAATGGGAGTATGGGATTAAAGGAAATTAGGATTAATAGGTTTAGATTAGTAAATTACGTATATACTTCCAAGTTAACAGGAGTAGGGGTGTAACGGAGCGAATCTGTCAATATTCGAATTCGAATTTGAAAATTTTCATTTACATCCGAATTCGTATCCGTATCCGAACGAATGTTAAATTTATTATTCGTATCTGAATTTATCGAGTGCATTCGAATTCGAATATTATCCGAATTCGACCAAAAAACCTAAATTCGAATATATCCGTATCCGAAATATCTGAAAAATTCCGAAATATAAATATTATAAACTTGTAAATAATAAACCTAAAACCATCACTTAAATCGATTAAAGGGAAGCATGTAATACTAGATAAAAATATAACGATAGCATAATACAAACACAATCCAATCTTTTACTAAAATTAACAGCATATACTTAAAGAATAGTATAATGAAAGCATTCATAGGATTTGTAAAGCAAGAACAATATGATCTTGAAATAATACATGTGATTTTGCTACATATAAATGTGAAAGAAATTGATCAACTTTCAGCTCAAGATATTGCATGGTACTAGCAGCATCTCCATTTTCAAGCAACACTTCTTCAGCTTCATGCATGCTTCTAAAAGCTTCAATTAAGTTACCGTTGGATTTTTCCAAATAGCTCGACAATTCGTGAGCTCGAGGATAATGACCGCTGTATTTTTCAAACCACCAATCAATACAAATGAGCAAATTCCTTCACATAAAAATCAGTTTCCACCTAATGGTTTCCACCACATTATATTTATGTACAAGATTAAAAGTAATGCTATATTTCCCAAATAGCTCGACAATTCCCAAGCTAGAGGATAATGACCCCTGTATTTTTTAAATCATTGATCAAGAGATATGGATGAATTCCCTAGTCAATAAAAATCAGTTTCCATGGAATGATTTCCACACCACATTATATTTATGTGACATCTGGGCCTGATTATCCATTTTTATTGTAGACCATGTAATTATTTACAATATTGTATAAATGGTTTATTAATGGATAACCTGATGTTTCTTGGTTGTGTGAGATTGTGGTTGGCTTTCTGTGCATCTGCCTATGATTTGGGATCCATGTGGAGTCTGATTTGAGGATGCATAGTTGCCTCGTTTTATGTGCCGTTCTTTCCTCTTTTCTTTTCTTCCTTTTTCTCCTTTTTTTCTCTCACGAGCCACGCCCTTCCACCCATTCTTCGTCTTCTTCTTTCTCTTCTTTCACCCGTGCCACCAGCGACGAAGGCCTGTGCCTCCCCATCTCATCTGACGGGATGGGTGGCCGGTGCCAAGCGAGCGGTGGCGGGAATAAGAAAGGGAGGCAGGAGGGGGCAGAGGGAGAGCGCGGCGAGAAAGAAAAGGAAGAGAAGAAAGGGTGCAGGGGCGCACGAGCTGGGAGGAGGTGGTCCGAGCTACTCGTGGTGTTCCACTAGCAGGGGAGGTTCACCGGAGGTTGCCGAGGCTTTCCGGAGTGTGGTAAGGGTCGCCAGAGGCCTAAGTCAAGTACACGATCCTTTCCCCTCCTTCCGTTTAGCGTTTTGTTAACAGTAGGTTAATTACATGAAAATCAAGATAATGCATGAGAAATCGTGGCAAAATCATGAAATGAATGGAAATGTGATGTATAACATGAGAATGTTGAGATCATGTGGTTAGGATTGATGTTTGTGGGGAAAAAAATGTGATTTTGGGGTTAAAAGCTACAATGGCCATTCTTGAGCCCCTTCCCCTTTTGATTTTCGTTTGAATTGTGTGGTTGATGGAATCATGAATGGTTTGAGGGGTTTTGAAGTAGACTTGAGGGTCTACACCCCATGATTTTATGAAAATTTATGAGACATGTTTGGGGGGTCCGATCTGGACTCCCACTTTAAGCGAATTCCGTCGTTGGGGAATAGGGGTGTACCCTGTTTGCGGGGAATTCGGTATACCGAAAAAATTCAGTATGTCGAAATCTTAGCAGATTAGGCCAAGTATTAGGGTTTCGGTAGACCGAAATTTCACGGTCGACCGAAACGAGGGGTTTCAGCATACCGAAAAATTTCAGTATACCAAAACAGGAAATTTCGGTATACCGAATTGAAAATTCGGTATGTCGTTTTTGCCCTGAATTTGAAAGGTTAAAATGTGAATTTTAATGAATGTTAAGTGGTTGTAATGGTATGGTGGGTTTATGTGAATGATGTTTGCCTCGTGTAACAACGTGGAGGCATGTGGAACCCCAAACAAATGGATTTGGGTGTGGTTTTGGGCCTTGACCTTATAAATGAATGTAAAAGATGATTTTGTGTGGTTTTGGGCATAAGACCCAATTTATGGTTTTAAATGTGGTTTTGATGGCTTGAGTTGGGACCCCAGTGGAGGGTCAAGTGTTGCAAGGAAATAGAGTCCTGCAACGAAAAGAATG
>JAMKQA010043850.1:0-11230 GCA_024699735.1 Posidonia australis | reverse complement strand
GACGATGCCAGAGGAGAGTCGACACAGTAGTAGAGGACAATACGGTAGTAAGACCACGTGAAGGTGCATCTCTAGCAAGTACATACTCCCCGGTGCTCTTCTTATGGCCCAAACCAATTCTCGTCCTCGTCTGCAAATCCTGAAAGGTACAATGAAAGGGAAAGAAGGTCACAAAACAGGATAATTGAACAGTGATAGCACTAATAGAAAGCAGATTAATAGAGAGTTCAGGGACGAAGAGGGTGTTCTCAAGCCGAATGTCTGGGGTGACCTCAACAGTGCCACTTCCAGATATTGGACATGAGCGGCCATCGGCAACAGTAACACTGTGAAGGTTGGGAATTTTCTGAAGACGAGAGAAAAGGTTAGAGCAACCTGTCATATGCTGAGAGGCACCTGAGTCGACAATCCAGGGTTGTGCCTCACTTGTACGTACAGCCATGCCAGAGGTAGAAGCCAAGGAAGCGACGGCCGGAGGGCTAGAGCCCTGTGCCCTCTTCAACTTCTCATACTCTAGCTGTGAGATCACCACAGAAGCCTCACTAGAAGCACCTCCAGTTGTCGAGTCATCATTGGATTCTGTCACTGCCCTTGCCCAGGCAGGCTTGCCAAACTTCTCCCAGTATTTCTCAGACTTATGATTAACCTTGCCACAGTGAATGCAAGGAATCCAGCGTCGTCCAAATCCTCCTTGACCAGAGGATGAGTTGAGGCGATTCTGCTGTCGACCCAACGACCCCTTTACTACCAATGCTGAACTATCCTGAGTCTCTGCTTCTGCCAAACTGCCAGCCTTGGAAATGCGAAGAACACGTGCAAAGGCAGATCCAAGATCTGGTGTAGTATCTCCTCCCAGTAAATGACCCCTGACTTGGGATACTAAGTCCCGAGGCAAACCAGATAAGAAGGCAGCTACCTGTAGATCATTCCTGTACCTCTGGAGTGTTGCCAAATCAGTAGTCGGTGGTTGAAGAACATTTAGTTCCTCAAAAAGAGACCGCATAGTCCCATAATATTCCTGCACAGATTGACTGCCCATCTTGTTTGTGAAAATCTGCTCATAATTGTCATACACCTTCAGAATATTTCTCTCCTCAGCATACATCTACCGTAGAGTATCCCATATCAATTTGGCTGGGCGAAGCATCATGACACCTTTGGCAACCGCCGACTCAATGCTGTTTTCCAACCAAGTAATCACAGTTGCATCATCAACAAACCAATCATCATATCCAGCCTCTTTGATGTCCACCGAAGGCTATGTTAGGTGTTTGCTCTTCCTTTGGGCAGCCACGAAGGTCAAGAAGCTCAAGGACCATGTGTGATAGTTGAGCTCATTAAGCTTCACAGATGGTCCCGCTGGGGACGAATCACCGAGTCCTTAAAAGCCATGAAGAAGCCCGCAGAAAGGACGTGCAATGGCAGAAAAGACGTGATTTTAAGTAGCGCTGTGAGAAGTTCCAGAAGATCGAAAGAAACCACGGAACGACAAGAGCAGCAGTAAACCCTAGACTCAAGGGCGAAATCGGATGGTTTCAGCAGCCACCTTCTGCAACTAAGGCCAGCACTCCAGCTGACCTAGAACAGGCGTGCAATGGCGCCCAAGAAGGAGAAGAAGCCCAAGGCCTGGAACGACATCTTCGAATCGCCAGGCTCAGGTCTGAGAAGAAGCTTCTTCTCCACGTGACGGTGAAACTAACCGTCCAGAATCGCCAGGCTCAGGTCTGCATGGTGCCCTTCGCCGCCGCGCTCATCATCGGCAGGCATGCGACGGAGCCTCCCGCGCGCACGCGTTCGTCGGCAGATGGCTGAAGCAGGAGCGACGGCGATTCAGGGTCGCCGAACGTCGGTATCAGTCCCGCGCCCTATCTCCGAACGTCGTCGATCTTGGGTCGACGATTCGTGCCTGGATCGCGGGTGCCTGGATCGCGTGGACGTCGCCGAACGTGGAGAAAGCTGCGAACAGTGGTCGGTAGCGGACGGTGGTCTCGGGCCAGGAACGACGCCCTAGCTCTGGTACCAAGTTGAAGAGAAGGGAAAGAATCGTAATAATATTGAGGTGAAATAAGAGTACAAATATATATAGGGTTCAGGATCCGTATAAGGATCCATTTACCCACATAACACCAACATTTATCAATATATAGACTACTACACCCACAGTTACTCCTGCTACCAGTATGCTTTCAATGACCCTGTCATAGGATGAGCACATTTAATTCCTTTAATTCTGCAAAAGTCATCCCTCTACTACTATGGCATCACATGTTATTATTTCCACCTCAAGTATCTCTTATTTGTTCGCCTCGAGGGATAGTTCTTGGATTATTGATTCAAGAGCATCCACTCACATGATAGGTAGTTTTGATCTTTATTCCTATATATCCAAATTATTTGGCAGTAGATCTGTTTTTATTGCTGATGATAGGTCTTGTCATGTTTCTGAACGAGGCACTATTAGTGCAACTTTTCAGTTAACATTAGACAAAGTCGTCTATGTTCCTAAAATTCCAGTTAATTTTTTATCCATTAGCGTTATTATCAAGTAACTTCACTGTTTTGTAATCTTTTTCCCTTTTTACTGTATCTTTCAGGATTTACAGACAGAGAGGAGGATTGGTTTGAGGTGTGAACGTGGTCAAGGAATTCACTTACTAGTCAAAGATGAGATATCTTGAGGATTTACGTCATTGGCTTCTACAGTAAAATCCTCTTTCATTTGACATCGTTGCTTGGATCATCCATCTCTTAAAAAATTATAACAGGCACTTTCCTGGACTTTTGTTTTTTCTTTTCATTGTGAGTTAGGTAAGCACTATTGTCTGATTCGTAGTCAGAGTCTTTTTAAGTTGATTCACTGTGATGTATGAGGTTCGTTCAGAACACCATTTTTGTCTGATTATAGACATTATATTGTGTTCATTAATGATTTTTCTCGAATCTTGTGGATTTATTTGTTAAAAGATAGAGTTAATGTTCTTGATATTGTTAGGAAATTTTTTATTGAAATAAAAAATCAATATTCTATGTTCTAAAATTCTTTGAACTGACAATGCTTTGGAATTCACTCAACTTTGAAGTAGTTGTGATTCTTTAGATATTATTCATCAATTTTTTTGCCCACATACATCTCAATAGAATAGGTTTGTTGAATGCAAGCATCGACATATTCTTGATGTAGGGTGCTTCATTACGATTGAGATGCATGTTATCAAGTATCTGTAGTCAAATACAGTACTCACAACCTCATATCTCATCAACCGTATGCCTCTTACCTCACTTGGGGGGGAGATTCCTCTAAAACCGTCATCTGGATAGAGATCTCTTTACCCTTATTCTACGGATATTTGGTTGTATTACCTTTGTCGAAGATTTAACTCCAAATCTGGACAAACTAGTTCGACGCTTTATTCGCTGTCTTTGTTGGATGCTCTCATGCTCAGCGAGGGTATCAGTGCTTCATCCCTACCATCAGAAAGTACATTGTGTTGACAGATGTTATATTCTTTGAGAGTTAGTCCTTTTTTGACAGTATTGATCTACCTATAGAGAGTATTCTTTTACCAGTATCTATAGAGCCTTGCTATACTGATTGTACTAGCATCACTTTTGTGAAAGACAAGACGTCTTGTCTTTTCCAATTGTCATTCGAAAAAGTGCACATGTTTCCAGTATCCATCGTATTTCACATTTTACTAGCTTTGATAGATTTTACTTTGTCTATTGTAATTTTGCCTTGTCCATTGCTTCTGAATCACTTCTTAGAAACTACCAAGAGGTTAAATTATTATCATAATGGAAAGCAACTATGGATGATGAGATACATGCTTTAATGTCCTGAGGTACTTGGGACTTAGTCCCTAGACCAACAGTTACAAATGTGGTTACATGTAGGTAGTTGTTTACTAAAGGGTTGGGCTTCATCCCTACAACAAAGGTTATGGAATGATGTGGCTCTGCTCTTTTTTGTCATAGTAAGGCTTCTTATGTGTTCATGAAAATGTATTGTGATAATTAGACGACTATTCATATTACTAAGAATCCAATCTTTTATGAACATACCAAGTATATTGAGGAAGATTGTTATTACATCCGAATTATGATGATGTAAAGAATAATCTTTGTTCCTTATAGGAAGTCTTTTGATCAGTTTGCAGACATCTTTATTAAAAGATTGAATGTAGGACTATATGAATCTCTTTGTACCAAGCTGGGTATGATCAATATATATATTCAAGCTTGAAAAGTAGTGTTAGGAGTTAAATAATGTTCGGAGGTTATATGGTTTATCTTGTATTAGGGTAATTAGATATCTGTTTATCCAACCCTATAAATATATGATATATTACCTCAGTCAATGTATTCATCTTTTCCTTCGTCTCCATTTTACATCCATAATGACTTATTTTGTATATACATTATTTTTCCTTACTATAAGTTTGAATCATGAATTTAAAGACAGAGACGTGTATTGTTGCTCACTTCAACATATCAAAAAGTTTCATATTGAAATTCAAATTTTTTTTTATCATTTCCATAGACTTGTGTAAATTTACCTTATTTTTAGCGAATCCAATACATTTCTTACTTTTTGCTGGACTGTAGTCCGACACGAAATCAATATTTAGAACCTTAAGTAAGTGGATTTGGTGCTCGAGACCCACAGGCTCCCAGTCTTCTTCCCCCGGTCTTATTCAGTTAGGCCAAGGATGGGGTCGAACCATCATTCCTGGATGTGCAGCAGCATCTTCCCTTCATACTTCAAAATTAAAAATGAACTCTTCTTTGATGAGGGAAAATCTATAAGGACCCCAACACCAAAACTGACAAAAATCACACTTAGTCATCCATTAATATATTAGTCAACACAACTGTAATCCAAAATTTCAGTAATCAAAATTTTATATACATCTGTTAGACAAAAAAAGCAACTATTTCAAAAAAGTAAAATAGACAACCTAATTCCTTCTCAAGATTGTTTGTGTGGCTAAGATGACTCGAACTACATGCTCTCTGTCTGTTATCACATCCATTAACCTGTACCTGTAAAAAATTTAGCAACCACGGAATGATCTTCTCAAGAAAGTCTTTTAATGTAGCATACCCAGCCAAAACAAACACAATAATCCACATGTTATAAGCTATGACTAGGATAATACTCAAAATGCAACAATTAGCATATCCATTATCTTAAATAACAAAGGCACAAATATTCACCATTTTGAAGTATTAATGTTCACTAGCATCACAATACATATCATATAGGCAAGTTCTTCATGGAAAATAATTATGAACACTGGCTATCTCATTTTATGATTGTTGCAATTATTAAATTGCATCATTTATCGTAACTAACAAATCCTAATGAAATATTAAAACTCTAACATCAATCACATCATTTAAATTGACAATGATCTGCAAATAAACTTCAAGATTAGTTCATGATAGTCTCGGATCATACCTCATAAACACATTGTGGAATGAGACAGAAACCACTATATTATTTCATAACAAAGGATTATAATCTCCTATATATAGGAGAAGATATACTTAACCTACAAGCAATCTATTAACTGGATGACATAAAGATCCATATAAGGATCTATTTATTCTAACACTCCCCTTCAATTTGGAGCATCTAACATACACAATTTGTTATATAAATGGATATGAAGAAGAAGACTTATTCAAAAAAACATACTAACAGAACAGTCAGACTACTACATCAAAACGTAGACTTGACAGGTCCACAAAACGGAGACAACGTAAGATCAAAAACATCAATAAGTAGCTGGACTACTACATCAACACGTGTGGACGTGACATGTCCACACAAGGAACACGATGTTAGATCTGAAAACCTAAGACAAGTATATCTTTTTTTTTCTTATCTTCATCTCACACATTCTTTTCTCTTTTTTTCTTCCTTAACATTTTCTCACTATTTCATCCTCTCTTTTTTTCCTCCTTTTTCTCCTCTAACCTTTTCTCACCTTTCTCCGCTTTTTTTTATTCTCTCTCTCCTCGTTTTTTTCCTTCATTTTCTTTCTTCTCCCTCCTCACTGTTTCTTCTTCATCCTCCTCGCCCGACGACAGAGGATCCATGGCGGAGACAGCGGAATGGTCCACCGGAGGCAGTCAGACGGCTCGACGGGTCCTGGAATGCAACTGGAGGCACCCCCGAAGGTTGACGGTGCGTGGGAAAGGACAAACGGCACTGGAGAAGAGACAAACGGTGCGTGGGAAATCGGGGCTATTGGCATTGGAGAAGGCCTGAGACGACGATCGATGGCTTTGAGGGTTGGATTGTCCCTATCGGCGGGACTGGAGGAGACTGAAGGGGCTGCGACTGCCACGGCTGGCCTGGACAGTGCCACCAGTGGCTTGGACTGGCCTGCGATGACGGGAGGAAGGTCTGGATTGGCCGGCGACGGCTGGAGGAGGGTCGGAGCTGCTGAACGGGGCCGACTGGAGCCTGGACGACTACGAACACGTCGACCGACGGTGCAGACGGCGGTGGGTTGGCCGATGCTCAGCGCCAGGTAGGCCGACGACGGCGAAGGCTGGACGACGGCGACGTCAAGGCTGGAGACGACGATCGAGCTAGACGTTGGTACGCATCCTCTCCCCCTCTTCTCCCTTTCATCCTACTTCCTCTCCTCCCTTCCCCGACGGGGACCGGGCTGGACAGCGTCGGTGGAGGCCTGGACGAAACCGACGGATGCCAGGAAGACTGGACGGAACCGGCGAAGACTTGGACGGGCCAGACGACGTGGGAAAGCCGACGGAGGAGACGATGACATTGGAAGGAGAGACTGGTGGAGGGGGACGGGCTCTGGACAGAGTTGGCGGAGGCATAACAAGCCTTGGATGGTGCTGACTGATGCTAGGTTAGGGTTTTCTCAAGGGATTGTCGCCATTGTCGACAATGGATTTACGACGACGGTGGCTACTGTACTCTCCCTCTCTCTTTCTCTCAAACCTTAGGATTTTCCCTGTGCTCTGATACCATGTGGAATGAGACAGAAAACACTATATTATTTTTATAACAAAGGATTACAATCTCCTATATATAGGAGAAGATATACTTAACCCACAAGCAACCTATTAATTAGATAACATAAAGATCCATATAAGGATCCATTTATTTTAACATACATAAACTTTAAAAGAAATACTGAATATATAACTACAGTATGTATTAAACATCCATCATAAATAATAGTTGAAATTTTCATAAACAGACAGAAATTCAAACAAAGATTTCAACATCTCCTTTATTAGTGGTGTTTCTCCCATAGAACTGGATTACTGTGGCCTAGGACTAGTAGTCATGGCCTAGGACCTGTTATCGTAAACAATATCCAATGTATTAAATGTCGATTTCGTGTCGGACTTCGGCAAGTTGAAAAACAGATACATGTCGGTAAAATATCGGCATGTCGGTATCGTATTGGTGGAAACACAGTAAAAAAAATCCACATTTGTTTAAAAAAACTTCCATGTCGATGTCGTATCGGAGTTGTATCGGTAAATTGAAAATAAGACACGTGTCGGTGAAATTTTGGTGACACGCGTCGACATTTGGTAGTATGACAATATCCAAACTTACCTGTCCTATTGAGTCTCATGGTTCTCACAAGGAACCCAAGAATATTCTCTTGTATTGGGTGTCCATTTTCCACTTCCATTTAATATCAATTGAACAGGAAAAAAAAAATAAAACCTTACTATTGGAGATCCAGACTCCTGGTTCTCTGCAGTGAACCCCATGGTATACAAGGCCAACCATGTCAACGCATCCCTACACCAGATTGCCAATACATTTCATCTTTTCTAAGAAAGCTTCTTATTCAAATATTTTCATGGAAAGCTCAATCACAAGGACTTTCTCCAAGTAACATTTAAGAAATAAGATCTTCACATAGAATTCAATTTCTAGAATAATAGCAACCACTGAATAAAAATACCCCTTATCCTCAGAATATCATGATTGAAGTACTTCAACATCAATACAAAATCGTTTACAAAAGTTGTCATTTTTAACTAAGCATAAATCTTCTAAATACGAAGACCTAAACTAATTCCAGAAATTTCAACATTTAAGAAAGACACTAAAGATTCATCATGGAAATAACATTATCCACATCAAGTACAAATATAAGATTGAAGTGATAAGGTATATGTCATAAGAGGACAATAATATACTTTCCTTTAAAATAGAATCGTAAATAACCATCACACATGCTTACACAAGCTTAAACTTGCGTGTAAAGATGAGCACATCAATTTAGTATCATATTGCAAATAACTTGATTCAAAATATGAGTAAGAATCATTCACATATCTAACCATTCATTAGCTAGGTCTTTCAATAACTTCATAATCAATATGCTTTACTTTCGAAGTGTAAATAATTTCACATAGGTTTAGTAACTCTCAATCAATAAATGCCGAAGTCAAGGTTAACATGGATTAAGGTGACTCAAACATAACCTAAAATATATGTGTAATTGATGAGCAAACATTCACTAGAATAAAAACCAACTTGTCTTTGTGTGCGGTCACCAATATTTAATTCAAGTACTTAGCCAATTAATCCACCTAATTAACCGACACTTAAATCAGAACATAGATGACATGCTTGTAATAACTAGAAATCTGGGATAGAACCATGGTTCTAAATGTCGATTTTGTATCAGACTTCGATAAATTTAAAAAAAGACACGTGTCGAGAAAATGTCGGTATGTCGGTATCGTGTCGGTGGAAACACGGTAAAAAAAAATTACATTTGTTCAGAAAACTTCCATGTCAATATCGTGTTGGAGTCATGTCGGTAAATTGAAAATAAGACACGTGTCGGTGAAATTTCGGCGACACGTGTAGACATTTGATGCCATAGATAGAACAAAGCATAATTAGCAAAACCTCTAAGACATGATTGTTGTAGGCAATTTCCTTATCTTTCTAACGAATATAAGAACTCTAAAAACCATGAAGTGTAACTCTAGATATTGGCCCAAACAAACCCATTATGGTATCTCTGGGCAGCATAGATTCTTTTGATATGTCTGGAAGAGCCTAGGCACATAGGCACCAAACTACAGAATTAGGAAAAACACAAAACATAAAAGTTGTAGAACCCATCTTATTCTTTCCAAAGAACATATGATTGTTAAATTCTATGAAGTAAATCTCACCCAGATTTGAAAATACTAACAGAAACTGCTTCCACAAAGTTCAACCGAAAACCAACCGATATTTTTACCCAAAGCAAGATGTAAATGAATCCTATTATCTCAAACATGTTTTGAACATAAAAAAATGATATTCCATTATGTGCATTAGGATTAAATTAAACAATTTATCTTTTTTTTTCCCATCAAATGCTAGCAAGTTAATTATAAGAGAAATCATCAACTTCTTCACCGACCTCTTCTCCTATACTCTTGTCCACATGAAGTCAACTAATCTTCCCTGTTTTTCTTCGATGTACCAACTTCTTCACCTACCTCTTCTGTGTCTCTTCTTCCTCCTTTCATTGTGTTCATTTCCTGCAACCTCCCTCTTGTTGGAAAAAGGTCACTTTGTATTTTATTTTGATGATAGTAAAGTAAATTCATGAATATATTAATGTATGTGTTTGAGAAATATTTAGCATATACAAGAAAAGTATTTCAAGGACTAAGTATAAAGAATATTACGAGAAGATACATCTGAAGTCAAGGAAGACTCCAAAGAGAAGAATTACAAACGTCATTCTGAAGATTGATGGAAGACATGAAAAAATCAAGAAGTTTAAATGATTATTCAAAGTATATTTGTATCAAAAATTGATGTAATTTTTTCCTACTTCTTAATGTATTATCTAGGAATTGTAATGATCTCCCAACCTAATTCAAAATCCTAGGTAAATAGGGATACTTATGAACTTGGTAGGAAATTTTTAGAAAAATAATGAAATATATGTTCAGGGTCATTTTTGGTATATCGAATTCTGTCAATATATCGAAATGGGTAAATAGTTAAATAACGGAGTTAACGACGAACGGAATCTGAACGGTAAAAGCATTAGTGAATTTTGACATATCGAAATGATTCAGCATATCAAACATTCTGATTGTTGTAGATTTTTGGTCAACCGATGAATTTGGATGTACTGAATCAGGTCTGTTGCAAATATTTTTTATATCAATTAGACAACTTGAGCTCAATCAATTACTATAAATAGAACTTTAATCACTCATTGAAACATACACAAGCTCTAATGGAAACTCAAAGCTCAAGTCCTTCAAGCCTAAGTTCAATTTCCACATTCTTGATACTCCTTAGTCATTTCAAGAGAGTTTTCATTTTCTTAATCCTTGGCAAAAGAGTTGGGAGATTTTAGTAAATTGTTGTAAACACAAAGTGTAAAGAAGGTCTGCTTTAAGCTTCTTTGGGTGTGAGAACGATCTACGATTTGCAGCATTGACAAAGATTTGTCCAACAAGTTTGAATTTGAATTAAAGCGAAAATCTTAAGAGGGGTTCTTGAGGAGTAGATTAGGTCAAAGGTTGACCGAATTACTATAAATTTATAGTGTCATCATCGTCTCTCATCCCCTTCTTTATTTGTATTGAGAGAAAAGAATCAATCCTTCATTAGAGGGCTTAAGTTACATATAAATAGGGGATTATGATATACCAGGGTAAATGGATACTCATTAACCCACTATCTAGAGTACAACTCTAACACTCTCCCTCAAGTTGGAGCATACACATCGAGTAAGCCCAGCTTGGTACTTAAGGAGTCAAATACACTACAATTCAAGTCCTTAGTAAAGATATCAGCCAACTGCTCAGATGAACTCGTATGTGGAGTAGAGATAGTTCCTTTTAATACCATCTCTCACAAAGTGGCAGTCCACCTCAATGTGCTTGGTGCGCTCATGGAAAGTGGGATTGTTGGCAATGAAGATAACGGCCTGGTCGTCGCAGAACATCGACATGGGTGTCTTTGGTGCAAATCCCGACTCAGACAGGAAGGACTGGACCCACACCATCTTGCATGCAGTCTGTGCCATCGATCTATATTCTGCCTCTGCACTGGAACGAGATACCACATTTTGCTTCTTGCTTCTCCTTGTAACCAGATTCCCTCCTACATAGGTACAAAAATCGGAAGAAGACTTTCGATCCCCTTTGTCTCCTGCATAGTAGACATGGAAAACGGGCCCGGCCCGGCCCG
>JAMKQA010043846.1:0-12219 GCA_024699735.1 Posidonia australis | reverse complement strand
TTTGGGTAGATATGCCCTAAATGTTTTAAGGTTTAACTCTGAGCATGTTTCCCTTGCGAATTTATATCTCCTTGTATGCTTGATGGAATCATGAATGGTTTGAGGGGTTTTGAAGTAGACTTGAGGGTCTACACCCCATGATTTTATGGAAATTTATGGTGTATGTTTGGGGGGTCCGATCGGGACTCCCACTTTGGGCGAATTCCGCTGCTGCGGAACAGGGGTGTGCCCTGTCTGCGAGGAATTCGGTATACCGATTTTATTTGGTATGCCGAAATCCTGACAGATTAAGCCAGATACCTGATTTCGGTAGACTGAAAACACCCGGTTGACCGAAACAGGGGGTTTTGGCATACCAAAAATTTTCGGTATACCGAAACAGGGAATTTCGGAATACCAAATTGAAAATTCGGTATGCCGTTTTTGCCCTGAACCTGGGATGTTAAAATGTGAATTTTGATAAATGTTAAGTGGTTTTATTGGTATGGTGGGTTTATATGAATGATGTTTCCCCATGTAATGACATGGAGGCATGTGGAACCCCAAACAAATGGATTTGGGTGTGGTTTTGGGTTTTAGACCCTATTAATGAATGAAAAAGATGGTTTTATGTGGTTTTAGGCATGAGACCCAATTTATGACTTTAAGCATGATTTTCATGGCTTGAGTTGGGACCCCCGTAGATGGTCAAGTGTTACAAGGAAATAGAGTCCTGCAACGAGAAGAATGGAATGAAATGAAAAATGGTTTTGAGTGGAACACTGATAATGAGGTTGTCGAGCTCATAGCGGTGTAGGCTGAACCTGGGTTTTCATACCTAGTTGTTCGGGTCACTGACGGTGTAGGCTGAGCCTAGGTCGTTGTACCTAGTTGTTTGGGTCACCGAGCTCATAGCGGTGTAGGTTGAGCCTGGGCCTTTGAGCCTAGTTGTTTGGGTCATCGACGGTGTAGGCTGAGCTTGGGTCATTAGACCTAGTTGTTCGGGTCACCGATTGGGGCATCAGACAGAGACATATCCTCGTGCACTTATGAAAATGAAATTGAGGCCGGTTGGCTGGGGCAGTGACATCCCGCACGGGGAATTTCATCGTGAAAGTGCAGGAAGGTAGGGGAAGGATGTCCTCACCTATTGCTTGTGTGCCTGGTTACCCCTGATCAAGGTAACAACAGTAAAGGAAAGTGGAATGAATAAAGAAAGTGAAATGTGATTTGGTCAGGATTGGACTGATGAAATGGTCCTAAAATCCTGAAAAGAAATGATGATGTTTTAACTAGTTGCTAGCCTGTGTTTATGATTTGGTTTTAAGCCCAATGGGGCATTGTGTTTTAGGCTGGATTTGGTCAAAAATGTGAATTTGAAAGTGTGTTTTGGGAAGAAATCCTAAATATTGAAAATGGAAATGTTTTGGAAAAATGAATTCCAAAAGGTTTTTGAAAGAAATGTAAAGTAATGTTTTGAATGAAAATGTGGTTTTGGAATGAGTTTCCAAATGTTTTGAGAAAAGAAAAGGAAACATGGCTTTTGAAAAAAAGCATGGATTGGGATTGACTTCCCAAGTGATTTTTAATAAAAGAAAGGATGATTTTCAAAAAGAGAAAACCATGTTTTGAAAAAGTGAGATTTATGGTTTTGTTGAGGTTTTGTGGTTTGTATCTTTTGGGGCACGTACTGGGTGACTTGATGTCACTCACACGTGCTATTTGGTTTTCAAGTGCAGACCGCGTGCAGCCGGGTTCTGGTGTAGGAGTTGGAGCTTCTAGCCGCACATTGTGATCCTGAAGGTGAGCCTTAGTTACAGTTATTTGATGTTTCTATAATTAGTGTAATTATGCTTGATACTGTGTTTTGGTAGCGTGCCCGGGATCGGGGTGTTACATGTTGGGTGTATAGGGGTACCTAATACCTTTTCCATGTATAACAAGAGTTCTTATCCTTTCTCTGTCTGCAATGATCTAGTGTGTTGGAACCATTAACACGAAGCTTCATGTTTTCAACTCATTTCACATTATTGCATGCATACTCTTTTTTGTATTCGATTTTCCTTATCTCCCAATTTAAATAGACTAGGTGGTGACTTCATTTTCTTTATCCTTTCTTTGTTTTTGCTTATCCCCTTGGTGTTTTTGAGTTGAAATCCTTCCTCAGATGCATTGCTTGTAATACCCAGGGTTGTAATCAGAAACAATATATATTTTGATATTGAGATTTAATACCTGCGATTGTACCCTGGAACTTGGTTTCCTATGTTTCTGGGAATGTGTGTTGGTGTTCAAGTGGTTTGTGTGGATGGTTGGTTTGTTTGAGCTCTTGTTTTCTCTCTAGCTTGGTTCAGTAAGGGTCAAATGGAATTAATAGGCGGATAATGTTAGTGAGTATTCTGAAAGAATGGAAAAGGTGAGCGTACTAGGTGATGATAACTAACGGATTTTGATGGCAAGAATTGCTGATGTGCAGTTTGAACAGTTAAATGTCAGAAAACATGAAATGCCGCCTGCCCGCCTAACACTCGATTTTTTAACCGATTTCGTTGCTCCACTAGCGTTTGCCCCACTAGCGTCTGCCTTGCTACACCCGTGCTTTGTCTCGAGGCTTGACCGGGCTTTGACGTGGGTGTTTAAAACCCACAGCCCCACCTTCGTCGATGCAAAGGGAGGAGAAAACGAGAGGGGGGAAGAGAGTAGAGAGGGTGAGAGGGAGGGCCTGAGAGGTGGAGGAGGTAGAAGGTTGCCATCAGTGAGTCACCATCACCGAAGAGCCATGACTGAGGGGCAGAGGACGTCACCAATGTTGCATGGATGCTAGGGAGGCTCGCTGAAAATGAAGAATCACCGACGAACCCATTACAGTACACGTTCCCTTTCTCTTTTAAATCCTTAGAAGCATACCTAGGATTATATTTTGATCTGGAAATCATCATGAAACAAGAAAATCCTGAAATGCATGCGTGTATTGGTGATTCTCTGTTTTTTCAGTGGATTATCCATGAATTATTGAGAATAAGGATGATTAAAGGCGAAACCATGTAAATTCATGTTATAAGGGTGTTTTAAATTTGTTGAGAAATGGCTTTACATGTCTTGAATATGTGAGAAATGATCCTTGATATTTCTGGTATTTTTATGGAAAGTTTGAAGAATTTTCCAGATATGAGTTGCCTATTCTGAGCTCTCTGAGTTTTCTGTAAAACTAACAGCAAAACTGGAAGGCAAATCCTTCCAGCGAGTTTTCTTAGCGCGACTTAGTCGCAAGTTTTGGCTGTAGATTTTGTTGATGAAGATGACTGACGAATTTTGCCTTAATTAGTAAACTACAGATGGTGTTTCCGTGGTTTTCGTGAAAATAAAAATATTATATACACATGAAGTACTTGGAAAACACATGAGTAATGAATAAAGAGATCATGAGGCTTTCCTGAAATGAGTAGGAAATACCTCGAAAATGATTGTGAGATAATAAATGAATAAATAAATGTGGAAATGGTTTGAAAACCTTGAACGTGAAAGGAATTGATGTTTTGAGCAAAATAAATGCCTTAAAAAGTATTTTTTTGTAACAACCCCCAAGTCGCTACCACTAAACCTAGCTACAAATTTTCATTTAATTATTTATTTTATCTTTATTATTAACCAACAATTACACTATAATGCAGCTAAGGCTAAGTACTCTCAATAGTAAAATAAAACCACTAAACAACAGAAATAAAACTAAACTAATACTCACCTGGATTCCTGATGTGTGGCGACTTGACCCCTCCTATATGCACTAGCGACCAACAGCTACTGTTTTGCACCTGCCAAAACACACAAAACAAAGTACATGTGAGTGACCACTCAACGTCACCCAGCACACACCCCACCTACAACTCGGCATCCTATGCCAAGGGCAACCAGGCACAGGCATCACACTCGGACGCTACCAAACCAAAAGAGCAATCTACCGACGCCCAGCACACAAGCACTGGCATCCCTCTTGGATGCCGCAATACCAAACCAGGTAGTCTTCCACCACCCGACAGGCCACAAAATCATAAACCATGCCTTTAAACCATTTTTTTCTTTTCCTTTTCAAAACCATATGCGTGCACTTTTAAAACATTTTATGCATGCCCGAGAAGGCTACTCTTGCCATCTCAAGCCCAAAACCACGCTAAAGCACAACTACAGAGACTCTACTTTGCACAACATGGTTCCTTCTGGACCTAAGCACAACACCAAACCACAAAGCCTCTACTCCCAAACCACGGAGCCATCGCTCCCAAAACAACGGAGCCACCGCTTCTAAAACACTACGCCTCAACAGGTGCCAAAGTTATGGCTTCCTCTAGGCCCAAAGCTTGATTTCCTGAACTAGGACTCCACATAAACACAAGCACAAACAGTGTGTCGAATTGCCCAGCGCCAAGCGGACAACACTGGCCACAAGTAGTCCACCAAGGTGCGACCATGGCGTCTGCACTGCTATGGTGAAGCCACCCTGTGTAGGAGTGATCACCGTCCCTTGATTCTCTCACTTAGAGAACCCTCACAAAGCCAACCCCTCCTAGAAGGCAGTTGTGTCTCTCAAGATGCTACCAGCTACAGGGTGCGGGTCTCACCTTCACTGGCCACCACAGGGTACGCCTCCTTATGGTGTCCTCACGGTGCTCAGGTAGGAGTCTCATACCTCTACACCCGACAACACCTGAGCCTTAGTGCTCACAGCAACAGTAGGAGTATCATACCTCTCCATCATGCCATGGAACACCTCAACCTACGGACCTCAACCTCAGCCCCACGAACGACAGTCAAGGAGTGTCATACCTCTAAGACCCGACGAACACTCGGCAACGCTAATAGAAAGCACCGGAAAACTCTTTCCAAAACCATTTCCAAATTTGTACTTTTCTCTTTCCAAAACTCTCTTTTTGGAAAACCTTTTCAAAACCATTAAATATCTTTTAAAACTCAAGCAACACTGTGCCCAGCAACAACACAGAAACTAAAGGTCGAGAAACTACAAACAATACACAGCCTCAACAGCTCTCCTGTCAGGCCCATGAAAAACACCTTGGGAGCGTCTGGGTTCACGAGCACCACGCTCAACCCACGACCACAACCCAAGAAAGCATCAACAAAAACATCCTCTGAGTGTCAAATCCACCCAGAAGACACTACAACAAAGCAAACACAACCAGAACTATAAGCTTTGGCATCAAGTGTATGATACCTACTAACTCGTGTCTCTCAGAAGCACAACCAGATCGGTTCAAACACCTGGGACAGTGCCACTAAATACTCCATTCAGTGCATCGCACACAAAACCACACAAGTCTTAGACCTAGGGATGCTATCATTATCGTTAAAGTCCAATCTAAACCATTCGGGGAAAGAACCTATTATTTCCAAATCATTTTATCTTTTATTCTATCCACACCCGATATGGAATCTTTCTTATTCGTTTTAGGCAAATCCTAGACCATTCTAATGATTATCCTAATTATTTATACCATTATATTTATCTCCCCAAGATTAACACACACACACACACACACACACACACACAAACACACAAACACACACACACACACAAACACACAAACACACACACACAGTCACACCCCAAATTTTCCACAATAATTTAAAACAAATTAAATTACGAGAAAATTAAAGCTAAACAGTAAATATCAAACTACTAGGAACCTGTGTGTGCGACTAGGAGACTCTAGACTATATGCACTACACTAACTCTTAGCATGCCTGCACCTGTAAACCCAAAACATGAGGAAAAACATATGAGTGACAGAAGTCTCCCAGTACGCATCCCAAGGAAAATCGTGGAAAAACAAAACTATAATCAATTTTTCCTTTTAAATTATTTCGCAAACCATTTCTCAAAACCTCATAAACCAGGCCCACACCAGCCAAAACCTCAACCCGGGCTCTACTAACCCAAAGCCACAAGCAAAGGCCCTTATTGGCCAAAACCACACACAGTGAGTCGGGAAGCCCGACGCCAGGCAACCAAACTTTGGCCACACGCAGTCCACTGAGGAGCGACCACAACGTTCTGCACTGCTACGTTGACGGCCACCCTGTGCAGGAGTGTTCACCGTCCCACGATTCCCCTCTCTCAGGAGAACCGTCAAAAGCCAACCCCTCCCTGGGAAGGTTGTCTTGTCTCTCAGGACACTACCAGCTACGGGGCAAGTGTCCCACCCGCACTGGCCACCACAGTGTACGCCTCCTCACGGCGTCCTCCACACACGGTGCTCAAGAGGGAGTGTCATACTTCCACACCTGACGACACCCGAGCCTCAGTGCTCACAGCGACAGCAGGAGTATCATACCTCCCCGTTATGCCACAAGACACCTCAACTCGTGGACCACAACCCTAGCCTTGAGACGACAGTCAAGGAGTCTCACACCTCCAGGACCCGACGCCCCTCAGCCTTAGGTATCTCGGTCCCCAACCTCAACCAGGGAGTCGCGCCCGACCACCCAAGAATGTTGTCACATTCCCTAGTCTCGACGACACGGTCCCATACACAGAAAACTAGGAAAACATTTTCCAAAATAGGCCAACTATTTCCTTGAAATCCATTTTCCAAACTATTTTCATATCTTTTGAAAATTCTTCCAAACCTCGGCAAAGCGATGCGTCAGGTGTCTCACGGGACCGCCATTGACGGCCCACAATCCCATCTCATAGGGACAAAACACAGCAATCCTGAAAGCCCTCGGAAAACACATTTTATAAACTCATTTCGGCCTTGATTTGGCATGCTGAAAATAGGTTTGGTATGCTGAAAACCCCTGGTTCGTTAGGCCGATCTGAATTGGTTGACTGAATCAGGTCAACGGTCAACACTCAGGCCAAATTGGGTATACCGTCCAAAATCGGACGACCGAATTTCGACCAGAGGACCTAAACTGATAGAAAAACGGTATGCTGAATCGAATCGGTATACCGAAATCCACTGGTTCGGTATGTCGTTTCCATTTCAGTATGTCAAATTCTGCGAAACTAGAAAACGACCCAAACCCTATCGTCCGAAATCATCCCAACTAGGTGCTTTGATCGGGCCCTTTAAACAGGCACCAAAAATCTTGCATAAAACATATGGCGTAGACCCTCAAGTCTACTCCAAAACCCAACAAACAAAACTAAAATCCATTCACCATGCATCAAGATATAAAATCGGAAAGGCAGAAGGGTCAAAATGACCCAAAACGCAACCATCAGCATAAATGCCCATAAATTCACCATAAATTCTCAATAAAACACAATAAATTCTGGGAAAGTAAATTTACATAGATTCCATGCAATCCAAGCATTTTCTACCAATTTCATGCTCTCTATTACATAAGGTGGAGATGCGTACTAGAAAATGCCTTCGGCGATCTCCGACCGACTCTGGTGAACTTTGGCGCAACCACGACCACGGGAGCACACCACGCAAGCTCCACACACCACACAAACCACTGCAGCCCTTCCGCTTCCCTCTCTCTCTCTCTCTCTCTCTCGACGCGGGATGTAGGGGAAAATAGAGGAAGTCGGGTGGAGGGAGAAAGGGAAAGGAGAAAAGGGCGGAGAAGGAGGAGTGGGGAGGAAGGGAAAAAGGGTGGGGAAGGGAGAAGCGCGTGCCGGGGAGGAGAAGGAAAGTAGAAGACAACGATGGGCGGTGGAGGAGTGCGGTGAGGCTTATAAAGCCTATGCTCGCAGTAGCTGGGAACGTGCTCACCTGCACATCTTAGCCACCGACACACCGCACGAGCAACCAACCACTCCACCCAACCACTAGCCACAACCAACGGCCCACGAATGCAGGCCCCAGGTGGACCCCACACATGGGCTTCATATGGACCCACATTTAGGCCCCACACACACAGTGCCTCAATGCACAATGCCAAACCACGCATACGGACACGCAAATAGAAGCCGGCCAACGTGGCCCAAGCCCAAAAGCACAAAACCACGCAACGGGCCTCAGAATAGTAACACCCGTCTAGGAATAAAATTCATAAAATGTAAATAATTACAAAATGAATTTTACAGGTGTTACACACACACACACGCACACATATTAATCAAAACATAAAATATCTTGATGCAAGATCAGGACCTGGATCAGCAGACCAAAATGGAATGGTCGATCGAACCTAGGCTTAGGGCACCAGATCGGCAGACTGTAAAACCACTTGGTCGATCGAAAAATCCTGATTCGACAGACCGAGAATGTTTGGTCGACCGAATCAAGAATTCTGTCAACATCCAAGACCTAGAATGGTAGACTGAATAAATTCGGTCGACCGAATTAGGGATCAAGGGGACAATCTGCAATAAAATCAACATACTGAAATAATTCGGCATGCCAAACTAGGCGACTGTAGGGTATCCCTAAATGGGATCTAAATTCCAATCTTGCAAATCACCAATCCAAATCATGCAAACAATATATCAAAATGAAGATCTCGACTATATCTTCCAAACCAAACAAGCAACATCGAGATCTATCAAGTAGATCTCGAGAAATTAACAGAAAACACAAAGGAGGTACTATTTACCTTAAATCATAAATACGACCATAAATGGCCCACAAATGCACAATAAATTCTAATAAAATTACTACAATTACCAATACACTAACATGTACCTATGGTACAAATTTGGAACCAAAATAAAATCTACTGGGTACGTACGTCCATTGAAGATGCAGTGGCACGAGACGAATGGTGTCACTCCTCCAACCACGAGCTGCTCCTCTCTTCCATGCGACGACAGCGGCTTGGTCGCGGCTGCATCCTCCCTTCTCTGGCCATCTCACACACACACACACACACACACACACACACACACACACACACACACACACACACACACACACACACACACACACACACACATCTCACCCCTCTCTCTCTCTCCATCTCTCCTCTGCCAATGAAGGAGATGGAGAAGAAGAAGAAGAAGACGAAGAGAAAGGAGTGGGGGAGGGGCCCGGGGAAGAAAAAGAAAAGAAAGAAGGAGAGGTAAGAGAAAGAAGGGAAGGAAAGAAAAGAAACCGTAAGTACGAAACCAGATCATGTCACCTTCCACGTCCACGTGACTTGTGCAAACCGAGATCTACCAACGGAGCACAGGACAAACTTGAAAAACTCCCTCGAGGGCTGACACAACACCTGAAGCACACCACACCAAAAAGGCCAGAAATACACAATCCAGGCGTTAGACATTACTAAGAACGTGTCCCATGTTAGGCATTGGGGCCCTTAATTCCCAACACACCTGAATTTCACTTTAATTATCTAGCCAAAGCACCACTTCTAAAACTAGGTCGTTACATTTTTTGAGAAATGTTTTGAAAAGAGTTGTAAAAGGAAGCTGCGTATGTTTTGAAAGATTTGCCGAGTTTTGTAGGAACCACTAGAGGCCGATTGGTTGTACCGATAAGGGGTAGTGAGACCTCTAAGAGGTCAGGACGTGCCATAGGCAGTGGTTGTCGAGTTTGGTCCAAGGAATGAGCCTCGAGATTGTTGTGGTACTATAGGACCTAGGGCATGGCGGACCTAGACCATCCTTAGTGCTAGTGCTGTAGGGTTTGGGGTTAAAGTCCCTAGGTGTTTGGGTACCAAGGGCGTCATGAAAACACATCCCATGTTTGTACCAGTAAGGGTATGTGACTTTGAGGATGTGATCGAGGCAGTTGAACTCCTACACGGGGTGGTTCACCGTGGCACTGCAGTGTGGACGAGGATGTAGCCTCACTAACTGCTTGTGGTCAGGTCGGTCACCTGTGGCCAGGTTAATATGACAGGTTTTAATATGGATTGAGATGTGATTTATGCTAGTTTCTAGTCATGGTTTTGTTGAGATTTGAGATATGAAAAGATTTTGTTTTGGGTTGGATTCTAGATGAGAAATTACTTCCTGGAATGCATGAAAAATGATTTACAAATGTATATGATATTTTAAAAGGAAATGACAAGAAAGTTTTGAATAGACATGATTTTAAATGGTTTTCTTTGAATTGTGTGTGCTGACTTTTTGATATTCGAGTTTTCCTCATGGTTTTAGTAGGAGCTTAGGCTTTGTCGGTTTTTGTGTGTGTGGAGCACGTACTGGGTGACATTGATGTCATTCACGCGTGTTTTATTAATGTTTTGTTTGAGATGCATAGTTGGAGGTGCAGTCTTGCTCTGGTGCGATTCGCGGAATCACTTAGCCGCACACAAGTCTAGGTAGTAATTTTTAATCATTTACTTGTTTAATTCTGTCAATTTAGATTTAATGAATTCATTGGATAGTTTTTGTACTGTTGTGTAGTGTTGGGGTGTTACAAAGTGGTATCAGAGCATAGGTTCACTAAGTATACCAGCTTAGTAGTGTCCGGTTAGTGACTCCTTACAGATTGCACAATGAAGAATGTTTGCACCTGATATGTTTGTTTGTGTGTTTGTTTGCTTGTTTGTGGTGGTAGTAGAATGCCACCCAGAGGTCGAGAGAGGGGTAGGACTCCTGTAGCAATTTCTTCGAGGAGCAGGAAAATGGTTGGGGAGGCATCCGGCAGGAGCTGAGCCATATGATGCTGGGGTTTGCCTAAACTTTCAGTCGGAATAATACAAATCGGCTAAGGTAGATCCGTGGCTTGAGGAATTCCATCGATTGAGCGTGTTGACCTTCGATGGCAGGAATAAGCTAGAGTATTGTGAGGCATGATGCTAGAGGTTGAGAAGATCCTAGAGGGCATGGAGTACCCAACAAAGTAATGGATTAGATTGACTACCTTTTAGTTCAAGAGAGATGCCGACCAGTGGTGGAGATCTACACACCGCATGAAGTTTCCAAATTCTGATCTCTTGATGATCTCGTGGGAGGATTTTTGGGACGCCTTCTATGAGAAATACTTCCCATAACATGAGAGGGATTGCCTGGATGGAGAATTCAAAAACTTGAAGCAAGGTAGCATGACCATGGCTGAGTATGAGGCAGCCTTCACTAGACTAGGGCTGTTTTTGTAGACATTTGATACAGAGAAATGCAGAGCCATGAGTTTTGTGGAAGGATTGACCCTAGCACTCAGATCGAGGATTCTCAGCTACTAATGCTCCACATTGGCAAATGTAGTGGAATTGGCAGCGCACTATGAGAAGGACTGCACGCAATTCCTGGAAGATTACCCCAAAGGCAAGGGGAAGAAGTTCGCTCCACGGTCTTCTACTTCAGGAGGGTAGAGCTCGATAGTTCTAGGAGCTCTAGGAAGAAAAGGAAGGAGCACTCTGAGTCAGTTGTGGGAGGAGGCAGTGCTGAATATAGTCAGGTTGGTTTGAGTAGCAGCATGGGGGAAAGAAAATCTTGCTTTGTTTGTGGCCGTACAGGGCATGTGGCAGCATAGTGTTTACCATCGACAAAGGAACCTAGAAAAGATGACCTGCTACAACCGTGGGAAGACTAGACATATCCAACGAAACTGCCTTGATCCTCTTAACTTAGCTGAAGATACACCTCATCAGCCAACCAAGGGACGAATGTTTTCCATTGCTGTTCCTGATGCTGGTCCTTCTGGGGACGTTGTTGAGGGTAAGGAGCAGTAGTGTGTTATGTATTATGATATTTTCCTGTTTATGTAATGTTGTACCTAGCATTGATCCCTATGATGATGTTGTTATTGATGGTTATTATTATGTGATGACTAGGTTTCTTTCTTGTGGCTGACCGAATGGCTAGAGTCCTATTCAACTCAGGGAGTTCGTTTTTTTTTATCTCTGAGTCATTTGCTGCTGAGATCAGAGACAGGTTAGCTAGATTGGCTTTCTATCTCGATATGGTGACCCCACTGGGAGAGCATAGCCTAGCATGAAAATATTTGCAGTCAGTCAATGTGAAATTGGGAGACCAGGACTTCAAGTCCAGCCTAATAATTAGGAACATGCAGGACTATGATGTTGTAACATCTGGGCCCGATTATCCTTTGTATTTAATAAACCATGTATTATTTGTGATTTGGTGCTTAATGGTTTATTAATGGATAACCTGTTGTTTCTTGGTTGTGTGTGGTTGTGGGTGGTTTTCTATGCATCTGGTTGCAATCTGGGACAAATTTGGAGTCCGGTTGGAGGATGCACAGCTATCTCAGTTTGCGTGCCATTTCTTTTTCTTTTCTTTCCTTTTCTTTTTCTTCTCCCTCACGCGAGCCCTTCCCCCACCACCACCACCCCCCTGTCTTCTTCTTCTTCTTCCTC
>JAMKQA010043845.1:0-12511 GCA_024699735.1 Posidonia australis | reverse complement strand
AATATCTCTCATCCTCTTCATGAATGTTTAGTAGTTGCATAAGTACTGAATCTTGATTAAATTTAGTTATTGATATCCTTTGTATGCAATTAATATTAAATTACAAAAAGTTTCAAAAGTAACTTTGAAATTGATAATTCTCTAGTCACCCCCCCTCCTCTCCCTTCTAGAGAGGCCTTTCGATCCTACACTAACCACTTAAGTCGATGAAATCCAACTTTCTTGCTTATTTTGTAACATGAATGTATGATATTTAAGTCTACTTGGTTCCATAAGTAACGCTTCTCAAATTGTGCATTCTATTTTCCCTATTAATTAGATGACTGGAGTTACATATGGAAGTATCTCGTTGCATAAATTTTGTAATAGAGAAAGTTGGATGCAAAAACATAATGTATTTGAAATAAGAACAACTGGAACATCTTGTAGTTAAGGATATATTAAAGAAAACCAGTTAGTTATTATAATATCTTGTAGTAGCATATTGCAGTGACAAGGTACTATACTACAAAATGCAATGTTGTTACTGTAGCATCCTGCCAAAAGAGCAAAATTTGATAGCAGCTTTGCAGGAAAAGACAACTTTTATGGTACCATTAGTAAAATGTTGAGACTTCTGCTCATATTTCTAATGGCATTAGGAGGTAGAATTCTCTTCTTTTATCTCCAGTTCCATGGACCAAAGTCTTCTGTGCAACTTCTTTTTCTTCTACAGTAGGCAGTTGACGTCTTGATGAATGAAGTGAAAGATGGCATTTAGAAGTGTTTCTGACTTATCATTTATGTTTCAATGTAATGAAGCTTGCACTGTGGTTTTTAGCATCACATATATCTCCTTGGCTCATTTTCTGTATCCTATGCAAAAAAAAAAAGATTACTGGTCTATGTAAAAAGAATTGTGAGATGAGAATGGGCTAGAGGTGTGCAAGCCAGTCTTTGATATTGTAAAATGTAAATTAATAAAGTGTAGCATCGATTTTTCATTTACCTCAAATGTCTCTCATTTTTACTTTGTTTACATGATGCAGTCTTGTGCCATGTTATACCCTGTACTTTGCAGTCTTGTGCAAAGGAGCTGGCACCACGTAAACTATTAGCAAAGTTCATGTGCATCAAAGGAATTGTCTTTTTTTGCTTTTGGCAGGTAACTTTTGGTTTTCTTTGTATTAACTGTCATTAATTTAATTCAAACTTAACTTTCTTAAGCGTTTGAGCAACATAAATTATAGGTGTAGTGGATAGTGGTTTTCTTCTTTCCTAATCTACTTTCTAAAGAGTGTGTTTTGCCTATATACCTGTCAAGGATTTCTATTTTGTGTGCTTAACACTGATGCATTAAAATTCTACCCTCTTATCTCGTGCTTTAGGCTGCTAGGACGAACATCTCCTGGATGTCCTTATCTATTTTGATAACTAACTCAAGTTATAGAACATACTAAGTTTGTTTAACCTAGAAAATTTTATTAACCATCTATTTGTAGACGTGAACATACTAAATTCCATTCATTGTGATACAATTCTAATTCTAATTTGCTTGAAACTTTAATGTTCTATAATGACTTCCCACAAATCAAACTTTCACTTAGTCCCCTTTTCGACTTTAGTTTTTTCTTTTGAAACTACTACTACATGTTATGCAGGTCTTGTGTAAGTAGATTCATCGGCAAACCCAACAGATGAATAGATGTAAATATTCAATATTCCACCCAATTTTCTTGCAAGATTGTTATCCGTTGCCATTTTACTAAAAAAAAAAAGGAAGATAGTAGAATTCTTTTATACCTACTTATTATGAACTGCCATATGTTGTGTCCTGATTCACACATATGTTTGGTTGTCTTTCGGCACGGTGTGATGCTTGTAGTCCTTGTTGGACTAGGAATTATCAAATCCCACCACTTCTGGTTGGATGTGGAGCATATGCAAGAAGCTCTTCAATACGTTTTAATAATTCTGGAGGTTACTTTCTTTATCCTTCAGCAGTATGCCTACCATGTAGAACCATACAATGGAGATATATGGGACACGTTTGAAAAGAAAATGCAGTGATCAAGAATTGAAGACTGCACAAATTTAATGCAGCATTTGGTACGTTGGAACGCAGACCGGAATGGATTGGAATAGAATAAGAAAATTTCATTTCGATGTTTGGTACAAAAAAAACTTTGGAATAGACATGAAAATGAAATTTCCTTAGGAATCAAATTCTCATTTCCTTCTCATAAGGTAAGGAATTTGATTCTTATGATCATTGGAATAAAAAAAATTACATTGGACGACTCCTTCTTCCTCTGCTCCCCTTTCTCTTCCCTCCTCCGCCCCCCTTTCTCCTCCCTCCTCAGCTCCCTCCCTCCTTCGTCATACTTTGACGACTTCCTCCCTCTTCCACCTCCTCTCTCCTCCCTCTTCCACCCCACTTCCTCCTCTACCCCCTCCCTCGTCCACCCCTTCCCTCCTCGGCTCCCTATGACTTAACACCCAACAAAGCTTGCATATGTTCTTTTTCTTCTTTCCTTCTTCACCCGACAGCTAATCCTCCTCATTCTCCCTCTCTGCCCATGTCGGTAGCAAGGTCGACAAAGGCGGCTGGAAGTGCTCAGCAAAGGGAGGTTGCGGAAAAGGGTGAAGGAAGAAAGCGATGCTGCTCGATGGCGGTGCTCGACGATGGTGCTGTTGGTGGAAGGATGCGGCTGATCCTTCCAATTTTAGGTCATTCCTCCTCGTTTTGTGTCCTTCTTTTGTCTTCTTCTTTTTCCTTTTTGTTTCTCACAATGTCGGCCTACCGTTTGCCTCCTCTATTTTCCCTTTTCTACTGTGGACTATTGGCAGACAACAATGACCTGTATATGCAGGGCTGGTGGTCGTGGCTAGCGTTGCGGTGTCGTCTGACCGAGTAGGACCTACAAGACTGCCGTACTACTCAATGGGTGTTGCTAACAAGCCAAGGTGTGGTGGTCATCAGCCAAACCTGCTGGGTTGGCCAAAGCAATTATTGGAGAAGTGCCAGGTGGTCGAAGCAGTCATTGAAAAAAATGCCGAGTGGTCAAAGGAGGACTGTATGTCGATGTAGACACCCCGATTTTGAGGTGACTCATTGATAAGGCTTCAGTTGTTGCTTTGGATGTGACTGATCCTTGAACCAACCCCAAGCCCATAGCAAGCCTGCAGCCCAATTAAAAATCTAAACAAGTAAGGGAGAGCACTTAGCTAGCACACTTATCTAGCACACTTCCCTAGCACACCTCCCTAGCACACATAGGTGGCGCACATAGCCGACGCACACCCCTGGCGCACACCACTTCGCAGGCTGCGGGCTGCTTGCTTTCCACCTCCCATAGCTGTTACCTTTAGCAACGAATATGCCATGGAATCTTCCATGCTTTTCGTCTGCGAGGCTCTCCCCATTCCCATGAGTTACCCATGAGAAAATCCTATATAAGGACCCCCATAAGTAGCCATAGAAAGAGGTTAGAAATCCTGAGTTGAAGTCAGAAACCCAGAATTCTGCAATTCTGCTCTGAGCTAGCTTCTTGCACGAGCTATAACCTCTGTCCAGCAACACAAATTTGCTTTCTGGAGCATTCTCTTGCATCCCAAAGCACCCTTGATTCTTCCAAAGCAACAAGGATCTCTTTATCTCTGAAATTTCAAGAGGGAACATCTTGAGAGGTAGGCCTTCTATCTCTTCTTCCTTTTTAGCCATTTTCAGAAACATGATAAGACATGCTTTAAATCCTACTTATAGACTGTTTTATTCCATGCTTATGAAATTTCATATGATAAACATGCTTGTTCTCTATGCAAAATAATCTCCATACTAGTCTTTACTTGTGTTTCTAGCATAAAGCTTGCATAAGTTGTCTTCTTTTTATCATTTCTTTGCACATAGCTTTGCCACACACCCTTTATGTTTTTGCACATAGATATATACTTATAGTCATCGTTTACATACACTCTGATTGCATTTATCCAAAACATGTCTATGCTTTGGCATTTTGCATGCTTTCGTACATGAACCCATCAACTTGTTTTGGTTTCGAATACATGATTTTCATGATGATTCTCGATCGTGTGCATTCTCATCATATTTTCAGTTCTTAATAATGGCATGAACCCATCTGCAATAGCATGAATCACCTATATCTCTACTGGGGTGGATTCTGGATCAGATTGCAGTCTGATCCAGAATCCCTGGGACGCACCACTCAGGCGCACCTATCCAGCGCACCATGCTGGCGCACAGAACAGGCGCGCCAAACTGGTCAGAGAATAAAACACTCGCATTGCATCTTTATTTGCATGATTTTATCGCAGGGTTTTGAGCTTATTTCTTTCATGACTGATTCTCGGATGTGCCATGATGACACCTGCATGATTTTCAGTTTTTTTATCGGATTGTTTTACCATCTGTTTTCTCCATTTTGTTATTCAGATCTAGGCTGAATCTGGTAGGCCGATTGCACCTTACTCCTACATGGAGAGACCTGTGCATCAACCCATGATCCAGTGGCCAGACTGGATCCTGCATCCTTCATCTAGTTTAAATAAGTGAGACCTTGTGTGAGGCTACCAGCCTTTGAGCACTAGGATCACAAACCATTGCATTTACATGTTTTTTTCCAAATTTTACAGAATGATTCTACTGCGTACTTTTCCAGAGTGCATCATCTGATGTTTTGGTTTAGTGTGGCTTTCTGTTTTTTTCCCTCAGCATGTTTTCCTAGCCCACCTAGACGCACATAGGTGGCGCACCAGACTGGAGCACCAGTCTGGCGCACCAAACAGGCTCATTGGCCTGTTCTCAGTAGCACACAGCAGGCTTTCACACGTTTTTGCTTGCTTTCTTGACCCGATTTGCTTCTTGATTTTCCTTTGATTTTCTTCCTTGATGCATTAGGAAGGCACACCTTTGTTTTCAGCAGTTTTCCCGCATTTTAAATTACATTAGGCATATAGTAAAGCAAGGATGATAAATCGCTCAAGATATTAGATCTTTGATCTTCTTATGCAATATTATTGCACCTGACCCGGCAGACGAGCGATATTTCTGAACATTAGGACACAACCCTACACATCATACACCTATACTTTAGACACCTCACTCATTAGCATGGCATGGCATATCGCCCTCAGGCGTACAGCAAAAGGCTGTAAAGCCGATATTTCATGAGCAAAAGAGAAATCAATAGAAGACCGATTTATCGGGCGTACGATGGTGCCTAACACCTTCCTCGTATGTAACAGGGATCCTTACCCGCATTTCTGGTTTACGCAGCCCCTTTTTTTATTTTCTCTGCATGCTTTTTCATGTTATATGATTTTCCTCGTCTTCCATTTGAATAGACTAGGTGGCGACTCCTGCATTTTTGCATTTTATTTTATTTTTGTCGTGGCTTTGCCGACTTTGGCACATAATATTATATTTATTTGTGGCCACCCCCGACGGCATGGTTACAGTCGGCAACTAGATTTTCCATGTCTTTGATTGCCTGTTTGTTCGTTCCATTCTATTCCATATCAAACATTGAAATAGAATAAAATTATTCGATTCCATTACATTCTATTCCATTTCAAATTGTATTTTAAAATTCATTCTATTTCTATCTATTTTCATTTCAAGGTACTAAACGTTACCTAAGAGGTTAGGCCAGCTCTTGGAGGTCTTCCATAGGTATTGAACACAGGCCACACGAGAATATTACTATTCCATGGTTTATTTGCTGAGCATTTTTTTGGATATAGTATTTGCAATTGTGTCATATATATTACAATATGGCCATGAGAGAGCAGTCACGATGTAATAATCAGTGAGAAATAAAATACTTGGCAATGGGTTTTCATATTCACAAGAAATGTTTTCTTAATGATTCCAAAATTATTTCTCAAGTGTTTGTTTACTTTGATTTGCTAATAGAAGTTGTCTTGCTTAAAGATTCACTAGCTCTTTGCTGTCATGATTGCAACCATTGACTTTTAATGCATATAACTGAACGCAGAAAAGTAAAAACTTATGTTGCAATAGGTAAACAACACTAAACAAATCGAAAATTCTATGATTTTTTCGAAGCAAAGTAGAACTTAGGAAAAAGGGAACAACACCTGTAAAATGATAAATTCAAGAAATAAACTACCAATTATGATAAAGCACTAATAAGCACACGACAAGATCTCCTAATACATGATAGAAAGTAGGCATACAACGAGTTCTATTAATACATGATATTATTACTATAACTACTAAAATATAACAAAAGTAGTCATAATTAGAATCTATCATCTACTTATACACGAAATAGTCATCATCTGACAATCATTTTTCTCCTTCTTCCCTCATTGCAACGTCATACAACTTCTTTTGCAATATTTCTTAATCATAATTATCATCAACTGTAACCTTCTTTAATTCTTTTGAATCATGATCATCATGAATTGCAACCTTTTCTTTTGAAGCAATTGCTCCGTCATATAAAGACAATGCTTTCATTTTAATGTGTATAATATATTCATCTTCCTTATCGTCCCATTGGAAGAATTGACATTTAATATTAACCTATGATACAATGAGTTGAAGATAGATGAAGATGTTAATTTCATAAAAAAACACGAATATGCAAAACTTACACAGTTGTGAAACCGTCGGCTAAGATTTTTTGATGTCCTTGACATCAATCACGTCGCTATCAATCCACATTCGCATGATAGTGTTGGTCGATACACATGGAAGTGAGCCCTGGATGTCAACATTATCTTTCTCATTGTGTAAAATCATGAGCCAATTACTCCGTTATAAACAAGAAAAGTCAATTTCTTATAATTTCAATTCCCATTTTCTTGATTTTCTTATTAACAGAGAAAGTTCATCAATGAGACAATTAAACAAATAGTTGAAGAAGCTTACATACAATGATATTTTGTCAATTTTCTCTATTATAATAATTTTCATTTATAAATATTTAATTATCATCATTTCAAGTTTATAATCACTCATCAATAAACACAATAACAATCAAGAAACACAATCACTAATAAAGAATTTATAATTTATTAATCGATCATAACCACAATATATTTTCCATCATAACCACAAGAAACACAATCACAGTTGAAGCAAAATTGATTTTCCTTCGTAACCACAATCACAATTTCAATATCAATGCAACATATATCTTCCTTCCATTTTTATAAAAATTGACTATTATCAAAAAAAATAACAATAACAAAAATCTTACAGACACTGTGTTAATGAAGCTACTACTACGTTGTCTTCAAAAGATTTGTTTATTGCTGTGTGTCACCCGTAGTGCTCTTCAATGGAAATGATGCTCCCTTTTCTTTGGTTTTGCCGAGACTTACCAAATCTATCCACTATTCTGAGTTGTCAATGGTACTCTTTCACCGACGTACTCTACAGATCTCTTTCACAGACGTTGTCAGTAGTGGCTTCACTGGAACCCTATTACTGCGAGGAGGAGATGGCTACAAGGACACGCAGGGGTTAAGGGTTGTCGTTGGCGATGATCTGATGAACGTATGTGACGAGGGCTAAGGGTTGTGTCAGCAGTAGCTTTCAATTGAAACCCTATTGGTGCGAGGAGGCTTGAGAGGTCTGTGCATTGATGAAAAGAGGTCATGACCTGGTTACATGTTTTGAGGATAATATGGACATTTTGTCCACAAAAATCTCACCTAAGTAGCTGAACCAAACAGATACTGCAATCATAAATAATCTACAAGTCATAATCTACACGCTATTGTTGCTTGGGAAATGTGCACAGAATCAAGATTTTAGGATCATAATCTGCAACCACAATCTCAACCAAATGGGTCCTTATTTTATTATTTTATTCAAGTTTAGCTATAAAATGATTCGTGAACCAAATGTATTTGAATGAAACTCTAGTTTATGACTTTTTCATAGATTTGCCTTGTATCTAGAAACTCATTCACATCAACTTTTTAGCTTCTAATAAATTTGTGTTGTATAAACTAAGACAATTTCTATACTTAAGGTCCGTTTGATAGGACTTTTGGATAGCTTTTAGACATGTAATTGTATATATCCTGTTTTAACACTTCTTTATTTTTATTAACTCCCATTACACCATAGCATGTTCCATTCATCTTTAAAAACCTTTTGTTCAGTCCAAATCCTCTCCAAAAGCCTATTTACTAGTCTAGATCGTTGAATTCCCAAAACTAGGTGTTCAACGTTGAATTCCCAAAACTAGGTTGGGACCATGCCGACCCGAGGAGGTCGCGACGCGGAGCCGCGCCAGAGGGACGGAGATCACAGCCATGCTAAGATGGCGAAGGCGCAAGGAAAGATAAAAGAAAAAGAAAAGGAGTCGCCACCTAGTCTTTTAAGGAAAAAACGAGGAAAACCACAAAAGGTTGAACGCATGGAATGCAGATGGGAAGGCTGGATGTCTGCTAACCAGAGGATGGGTAAAGATTCCTATTACGCACGAGAAAGGTATTAGGCACCCTCGTACGCCCGAGAAACTCAATCTTTCTAGCCTAAATCGCTTGCTAAGGCTGAGTGATTGTTTGCTAAGCCTAGATCATGCTCTGAACATGCTAATATGAATGCCTAGACAAAACTAAATGGATGTGCATGATGGTCTGCCAAAATTGCCAAGAAATCCACATAAAACAGATAAACGATGACATGTGAGAAAAATCACATAAAATGACGATGTTATAGGACCGATTACGTAAGGAAACCCATGTGGATGATAAAAGATGAGTAACAGAGTCAACCCAGGTTCTCAGAATCGTGAAAAGGTCATGAAAATAGAAAAGGAGAAGATAAATCGCTAACGGGCCAGTGTGGGTCTCTCGGTCAGTTCATGTACGCCCTTGGGCGACGAAATCCAAATCAAATCAAAAATCCAAAGCACGAGATTAAATAGAGTCCAATCTAATGCAAGGCGAGAGGTTCCAAAAGCACGGAGAAATCGAAAAAGGAAACATAGGAAAAGACACAAACTCATTTACAAAGACGGATTGATGTGTAAATGTGTTGAAAACCAAATAAAAAGGATAAATAAGTGCCTAAATGTGTAAAAAGTGCCGAGGGATGTCTTCGACAAGGATTAGGAAAGGCTGAGTGCAAAAACAAAAATGCATACATGCGGATTAAAGACATAGGGGCAATTTGGTCATTTTCAAGGCTGGAAACGATAAATGCAAGTATAGGGGCGATGCATGGTCTAAAATGTGTACAAAACATCTAGAAAATGTTATTTGCAAGAAAACATGAAGAGAAAAGCAATAGCACGACATAAACACAATAAAAGACAAATATGGGGGTTAAAACGTAAAATTCACAAAAAAGAATGAGGATCTGGATGAAAACTACATTTACGGTTTCTGTTTTAACATGCAACTGATGGGTCCAATGTTAATGTGGCACTGAGATGTGAAAATTGCACTTAGGTAATTTCCTAAAAATTCAGGGTCTAAAGTGTAAAAATCACACATATGTGCAAATGTGACCAAAATGTGAGACTAAAGATCAAATCTTAGTGAAAACATGATTTTTTAGTGGGATCTATGATTAAATGCAAAATGTGCAATGCAATGTGTGACAAATATCTAAAATATGCAAGAAAACATTTAAACCCTAAATAATGGACTTGAAATCAATCTAAGGGTCTAAACGTAAATTGTCTGCTCAGGGATTATTTATTATAGAGTCAGATACTTGTGTGTAAAATTCCAGGATCTGATTGTGATAAAAATGGGATTCTATAATGATCAGTGCAATTATGCAATTTAATAAGGTTAATGTGCAAAATTCACAAAGAAAACCATTTTTCAAAAAATCTAGGGATTATTGCAAAAGCTTAGGGCTTAAATGTGATAAAAATTGAATTTTAGAGATGAACAATATGATTTTTAGATGTTTTAGAGCTCAGATTTCAATTTTCCCAAAGAAAGTTCATTTTAAAAAGTTCCAAGGATCACATGCAAATATTCAAGACCTAACTATAAAGAAAACATGGATACATAGGCATAAATGCAAATAAACATGCATGAATATGTTTGGGATTAAAAAAGAGAATATGCAGGGGGCATATGCAAATTCATAGAGAAAATAATAGGACAGAATGCATTTTTTTATTTACAGGGGCTAAAGTGTAAAAGATCGGGACTAAATTTTAAAAAAAAGAAGGACCGAAATGTAAATATTTAAGGACCTAAAAATAAATAAAACTAAACAAAGAGACTACTTTTAAAAGGAAATCCTTCGAAGTTCGCCGGAGGGTCACCAACGCTCCCCCTCCGGCGAGACCTCCGGCGGCGGATCAGTGGCGATTCAGCAGTCAAGGACGACGAGCGGCGATCCCAGAGGCTGGAGGAGCGTGTGGCGGAAGCTTCTAGAGCGACGGCAGGAGCTGGGGAGGCCCGAGCCTCTCCCCCCACCTCGCGCTCCGACAGGGTATGTGTCGTCGTCGGGGAAGGCGACGGCGAGGCTGTTAGGGGCGGCCCGGTGGCTGGAGTGGCGTAGAGAAGGTTGGGGAGGCATCCCGGAGGCGCGAGGAAGGTCCTAGAGGTGTCGCGAGCGACCGGGGTGGCCTAAGGAGGTCCACCCATCCCCCTCGCCGGAGGAGGAAACGACAGAGGTTGGGGGGCATTCCTGGCTCAGAAACGATGGCACGGCAGCCGAGCATGGTGCGTGGCGATGCGGTGGAGCATCTAGAGGTGTTGGTGCGGAGCGTCGGTGGCTGGTGCAACGCAGTGCCTCTTTGTCAACAGTCAACGGCGAGACAGGGGCGATGGCGACGACGTCGCTCATGAATTCCAGAAGACTGGAGAGGAAGAGGAGAGAAGAAGAAGAGGGAGGAGAGGGGGAGGAAAGGAGGAGAGGAGAAGATGGGGAGGAGAGGGAAAGGAGAGGAGGAGAGGCTCTCGAGGGGCCACACCAGAGGCCGAGCGGCCAAGGACTCCAGTGGTGGGTTGAACCCACCATCGGAGGAGGGTTGCTGGCGACAAAGAAAAGGAGAAGCCCCCCTGTCGTGGCCTAAAAAGAGTCTAAACTTCTACGGGCCTACTGCATAAGAAAGAGAGAATGGGAGAGGCATTACCTGTCGTGGGTTGTCCTCTCCAGCGTGATGGATCAACGGCGACGACTGGGGCAGCTCCGGCGGTGCTCTGGCTGGGTGTTCTCGGAGGCAAAAGGGGTTCCGGTTGCTTGGGGAAGGTCGCTCGTGCTCTAGGTACGAAGGGGGAAGCTCTAGCTCGCTGGATGGGAGAGGATTCTCGATCCGTTCGGGTTGTCGGCGGTGAGCCTCTTTTGAACTCCGGCAGAGCTCCTCCATGCCGTCGATCTCCCTCGCAAAGGCTGAGCGCCATTAGATTGAGGGCACCCACGGATAGAGATGGAATTTGGGCCGGGCCGGGTGGAAGTTGCGGCCCGCCCGAGCCTAGACCGGGCCCGGCCGGGCCGGGCCTATTGCAACAAACCATGGGCCCGGCACGGCCCATGGCCCGCATGTGGGCCGGGCTTACTGGCCAACGGGCCAGGCCGGCCCATTGGGCCTAAAAAAAAATTTAATAAAAAATTATTTTTTTATTAATAATTTTTTTTTGAAATACAACAATTTTTTTACATAAAAAATACAAAAGATATTTACATCATTTGTTTTACATTTTTTTTTCAATTTTTACATCAAGAATTATTCTTTTGGGGAGTCTGTTCTGCCTGTTGAAGTTGATGTCGCATTATCGTCTTCTTCTGATTCAGACTTCAAGCTCAAACCTTGAAAACGATCAACCGCATCGTACCAATCTTTTAAGCAGACGGAGGCTTCTACAGACTTCTCTGATAATCTACATCTTTTATCATTTAATACTCTTTTTCCTGTAGAAAATGCAGATTCCGATGCCACAGTTGACACCGGAATCGTTAGTAAATCTTTTGCCATGTTTGCAACTATAGGAAACCTAATAGCTGTAGTAGACCACCAATTTAATATATTTAAGTTATCTATTTCAAAATCACTAAAAGCAATTGGGGATTCTAAATAATTATCTAATTCATTATTTGTACTTGATTTTATATATTTTTCCTTCTTTTTATTTAATTTACTCCATAAAGAACTACCACTACTACTACTTGTTTGTGATCCTAATAAATTAGATCCTTGACCACTAGATGTTTCACCATAATTTCTAACATATTCTTCAAATAAATTATATAAATTTGTCTTTATTTTATCATTAAATGAATCTATATGCTCAGTTTTATTCATGTTACTAAAAATATCATCTATAAGTAACATACAATTAACTAATCTATGTATAGGATCCATAATTAAAGCTAAACATGCCCACATTGGAGGCTCACTCCAATAATTATTATATTTAGTTTCTATTAATTTAATAATATCTACAAAAGCTGGAATATTCCTATATTGTTGAAAAACATATGTAATATTAAATAAATTAATTAAAACTAGAGAACTTGTTGGATAATATTGACCAGATAATTGTTTAGTTGCATTAT
>JAMKQA010043843.1:0-10714 GCA_024699735.1 Posidonia australis | reverse complement strand
CCCCCCCCCCCCCCCCCTCTAGAGAAGCTTTAGTATCCTACACTACTCACACTCTCCCTCCCCCGTCTCTCCCCTCATCCATTCTCTACCCCCTGTCTCCCCTACCAGTGGTGTCGTGAAGAAATAGAGGACAACGGTGACTTGAGGTGGCGTGCAGCGGTGCATGGAGCTTTGGTGTGGTGTCCCTTAGGTCGTGGAGTGGCTGAGGATGGCTGGAGTCGCTAGTGGTTGGCCGGAGTTGGCATGGATCGCCGGAGTGCATTTTTAGGTATGCACCTCACCCTCGTGTTGTAGAAAGCATGAAAATGATAGGAATGCATGAAATCTTGGTAAATTTACATTTATAGAATTTATTATGAATTTATGATGATTTATGGTGGTATTTTTAGCCATTAATGGCATTGAGTGGTTTTGGGTCATTTTTGACCCCTGTCTTTGAATTTATTTCTCGTTGCATGATGAATGGATTTTGGTTTTGTTTGTGTGAATTTGGAGTAGACTCGAGCGTCTACCATATATGTTTTAGTTGGATTTTATGGTGCTTGTTTTAGGGGTTTGCCACTTGGTCCCATTTTTGGTGATTTTATGGATATGTGCCTTGGATTGTTTTCTAGTTTCATAGAAAACGACATACTGAACTTTTAAAGTATGCTGTTTTCTGTCAGATTAGGTCCTCTGGTCGAAATTTGGTCAGCCGAATCTCTTCGGTCTACCATTTTTGGCTATGAGTGTTAACCATTGTGTCCCATTTTAGTTGATCGAATTTATTCAGCCTACCAAACCAGGAACTTTCGATTGACTGGTCCACATTTCGGTCTACCATTTTGGGTGCCTACTCCTATTTTGGTCGACTAATTCTGGTCGGTCTTCCAATCCAGGAGATTGCGATATACCAAGGCCATTTCAGTATGCCGAATCAAGGCCCCACTGTTTTATAAAAATGGATTTCGGTTGGTTTTCCAGATTGGTTTGTTTTGTCCATTTGAGATGAGATCGTGGGCCATCAATGGTGGTCTTGTGGGATACTTGATGTGCCATTTTGTCAAGGTTTTTGAATAAGTTTCAAAAGATATAAAATGATTTGAAAATGGTTTTCAAAAGAGATGAGTTGGCCTATTTTCGAAAAGTGGTTTTCCTAGTTTTCTGTGTGTGGACCGAGACACTGTGAGATCGTATCATCGGAACCAGGGAATGTGACGACATTCTCTAGTGGTCGGGTGCGTCTCTTTGGTTGAGGTCGGGGGCTGAGATACCTGAAGCTGAGAGTCATCAGGTCTTGGAGGTATGAGACTCCCTGACTGTTGTCTCGAAACAAGGGTTGTCGTTTGCAGGTTGAGGTGTCTTGTGGCAAAATGGAGAGGTATGATACTCCTGCTGTTGCTATGAGTATTGAGGCTCGGGTGTTGTTGGGTGTGGAGGTATGACACTCCCTCCTAAGCACCATGTGGAGGACGTCGTGAGGAGGCGTTCCTTGTGGTGTCCAGTGTGAGTGAGACACGTGCCCCGTAGCTGGTAGTGTTTTGAAAGACAGGACTGCCTTCCTAGAGAAGGATTGGCTTTGTGAGAGTTCTCTAGGTGAGAGGATCACGGGACGATGGTTGGCTCCTACACAAGGTGACACACCTGCCTTCCTAGAGAAGGATTGGCTTTGTGAGAGTTCTCTAGGTGAGAGGATCACGGGACGATGGTTGGCTCCTACACAAGGTGACACACCATGATAGTGCAGTACACCTTGGCGACTGCTTGTGGCCAAAGTTGGTTTCCTAGCACTTGGTTTCTCGACTCACTATGTGTGGTTTTTGCCATTGAAGGCCTCATTTTTAGTTTTGGGTTGGTAAAGCTTTGTTTGTTGTTTTGGCTTGTGTGGGCTGCATTTGTTGTGGTTTTTGGCCTATAGGGCTTGGTTGGTCAATCTTGGTGGTTTTTGGAGAAAATGATTTCAAGAAAAAAATTAATATGGATTTGTTTTCTACTATTTTCATGGGATGCGTGCTAGGTGACTTTTGTCACTTACGATTTCTTCATGGTTTTGGATTGTAGGTGTAAAATACAGGTGGGTTTTAGCATAGTGCACATAGTCTGGAGTCTCGTAGCCGCACACAGTTTCTTGGTAGTTGATATTATTGTTTAGATTTTAATTTCTTGTAATTTAAATTGGTTTAAATTATTATGGAAATTAGGGACGTTACAGAGTTACATGCAATGGCTATAGGCCAATAATATTCTACTTGAAAATAATACACTTGCTACAAACTTATCCTAGAAACTTGTTACCGTTAAGGTTAGGAGGGTATCAATGACTAAGAAAAACACAAGAGTATAATGTTCTTGTGTATGCATACACACTCAACATGATTGTATACATATTGCTTTATGAATTTTAATCTCTTTAAAAATATTTCAATTGTATAGATTTCATTACTATAGTATTAAGCATATGTGATTAAATTCTCATTGCAATCCAATTTTCATAACCTCTTCAGTTCAAATTGTCTAAGGTTGGTTGGCTAAATGTGCCACACTTGCCCTTTGAAAGTCTCAAATTTTTATGAAATTTCAACCATTGAACTTACATGTATTATTCAATGTGAATTTAACTTTCAAAATTATGACATTAAAATATATTGTAGAATATGAAGTGGATTAAGTTGTATATTTTTCCAAAAGATAAGGAGGATATCAATGTAGCTATTTAAACAAATTAGGTGTTAAAACTAGCAAAATAGAAGTACACAACCTATACGATGAGAAGAAGAACCCATATCAACTAATAATATTGTAGATAATATATGATGTAAAAGATAAATAAATTTCAGAATAATTTTATATAAACCCCTCCTCTTCACTTAATTACAAATCAAGCTTTCACTTTTAAAAAAATTATTTTAAACACCTCACTATTTCACGTTGTAATGTCTTGTCCCACATATGAGTACTGTAGATGAAACTCGTGGATTGGTACTGTGGGCGAGTCTCACAACTTGGTACCACATTTTGGTCAAACTAGAAAATCCAGAACTGACGTAAATTATGTACCAAGGATTGATGTATAATATGGATAAACTAGTTGAACGAAAATGGTGATTATGGTTGGTTTGTGTTTAATTCTCCTTGATGTGCTTGTGTTTTCTCTAGTTTCCTGTACTGTGTAGTATTTTGATATTTTGTAACCCATGTACATGTGTGGGATCAATACGGGAGAAAATGTCAAACAAGCATAGTGTAGGATAGTGAGATACTGCCCTTTACTGTGCACACAATGCCCCGCGGTCTGCACTGCCTCACCATACTGCCACACCCTACCTTGCCACAAGTCAACCTTCGGATGGTTGTTGGTGGTGGAAGCTAGATAAAAGGAGGAGAGGGGCTAGTGTTGAAATATGAAATGAGGAGAAAGGATAGAGAAGGAATCAAAGAGAGAGAGAGAGAAGGAAGGGAGGCCCATCGAAAAAGGAAGGATCATTAACAAGCACAGTATGTGTCCATCTCCTTCTTTCCTCTTCTATTTTGATTCAAATAGTGATAAATACGTAGTTTAGATCATCTTTGATGTATGGTTGAGATTTCTAAATTTTTGGATGAATTATCAATGGATTTTTAGTGATTTTCGTTTGGATTTGCTACAATAGATCTCAGAAGGTTTATTGACTTTAGATTTTTATATCTCGAGTTATACAAATCAATTTTCAGTAATTTTTGTTCCAAATGGTAGATGACTTAAAGTCCTTTGATTCTATGTATTTGGTGTGATTTTAGAGTATCAGTGGTGAAATTGCTTGATGACTTAAAGCCCTGTAGATTGGTATTGTGGGTTAGTACCATGTTTTGGGTCTAGCAGACCCTGTTTCAGTAAATGTCTTATGTCTAATTGTAATTTGATTCCTGAGAATGAATTATGTGATGAAAAAATATTTTGGAAAATGATTTTGAAATGGAAATGCATATGTTTTGAAAAATGTTTTCATAATTTCTAAGCTTGAGTTTGAGGGTAGAGCCTTGTGATTGTGGTGATGGTACTAAAAGGCCAAGGTGTGGAGGAACTGGATTACACTTAGTGTAGGTACTGGTCGGGTTTGGGGTTAGAGTCTCCAGCTGTTCGGACACCATGGGGCATCGGAAGACGCATCTCGTGTGTGTGTGAAATATATGTGATATAGTGACACCGTCGTTGGGGCGATTGGACTCATGCACGGGGTAGTTCACCCCGGTAGTATAGTTGAGAGAGGCTGGAGTCCTCATCAACTTGTTGTGGTTTGTTGGTCGCCTGTGTTAGGGTGACGTGATAGATTTTTCTTGTACTGCGTGTGGTTTTTTTGAGATGGTTTCAGATGAGGATTTGGTTTAAGAGAATTAATGCACGAAATGGTTAGCAAAGTGCATGTGCTTTCACAGAAAATAATTATTATAATTTGAAAAGACATGGTTTGATCGTAATTAAATTTTATGGATTTGGAATTCCTTCCATCCGAGTTTGGATTACTGTGATTTGTGAGTTTCTTGTTGTTTTTCGTCACGGTTTTTAGTGGACACACATTTGGTGATATTGATGTCACTCATGTATTTTGTTTTGTCTTTTTGTTTACAGGTGCAGAGTAAAGAGTGTAGTTCAATCCTAGTACACAGTTAGGAGCTACAGAGCCACACACTGAAGTTCTGGATAGAGGTAGATAATGAAAAGTTTTTATTTTTGATCTTAATTTTCATAGTTAATTGTTAATATAAATGCTTGGGTAGTATTGATAATAGTATATAGCACACTGGGACGTTACACTCATATTTTTGAAATCCCTCATAATGTTAGGTGACTGTAGGTGAACAGTGCAATTTTGCACATAACTACGGTTGAAAACTAACTAATGGGTTTGGAATGACTAACTTACCCATCTAGAACCAATAGATCCAATAGAAGCATAGCACGCATCACTACTGTCACTATGTGTAGGGAGCTACCACCACAATCGCTTTATTGAATGGTATTCTCTGATCTTCTCCAATAGTCATAAACATGAGGGATATATTGGAAAACATAGGTGGTATTTTGAGAAGACTAGTTAATGAATTTTAAGTGCATGAGTCTGAATGATTTATTTCAAAATATAAGGGGAGATTTAAAAGGTGTTATAAGGGTATTATTGTAATAGACGTGTGGTGTTATTGGAAGAGTTTAAGGAAGTGAACTCACTAGGGGATTTCATAAAAAAAATGAAATAGATGGATGTTTAATTTTTTTTAAAGTGAGAGATCAATTTGTAATAAAGTGAAAAGGGAAGAGTTTATATAAATATTACTTTGAATTTTATACACAGCAATGTGGTTGTTTCCTACAACCATATCATATTAGTTTTTGTAGATTTCTTTTTGAAATCTTAACCTTATAGATATAAACTACTTATGTTCAAGATTTCATTGTGATCCATTTATCAAATCTCTTTCATTTGAAGGTCCTAAGTTTTAATAAACTATAGTAATTTCAACCACTAAAACAAAATGCCTTAATCGATGGTGAAATTAAGTCCAAAAAGTATGACATTTATATGTGTTGTAGCTTATAGAATAGATTAAACAAATAGTATTTTCATAATTATATTTTTATTTTCAAAATGTGAAAAACATTTAAGATATAGTCAAGTTTGTTGTGTCATAGGACAATCCCATTTTTCCCTAACAAAATTATATGCAAATTATATGTCATGATAAAGTTTATTAATATTAAATTAATTATTTTAAAAAGATTTTGATTCTCCTCCTTTTTCTCGAGCAGGTAAAATTAAGAAGGCTCCATATTTTACAATGAGTTTTGTTAATTGAATATCATTTTTTGAATATTTTATGAAGATAATTTCCAATTTTTAAATAGCATGAACTCCATATTTAAGCTTAGGTGTCCATTTAGAACTATGGTAGGCAAAAAAATCTTTTGATTAAGAACAATTTTTTTGCTAGAAGTTTTATGTTATAAATTTTATATCAAGAGTATTTTTAGTTCAACATCACAAAAAGTTTATCATGTTTTTTGAAACAAAGCTATGAAAGAAAGACATGTTTGGAACTTCTTCAAGATTTTTTTGTCAAAAAATGTAGTTCCAAATGAATCCTAAGTCAATTATCTCCAATGGAGGAGTTAGTCAAAAAGTTGTGGTATCAAAACCTTTCTGAGTGTTTGAGTCCTATTGTCAACATCGCTAAGGACAAATCCCATAATTGATCTATTATTAAAAAAAAAATACCCTACCCTCAAGTCATTATATTAACTCTATATTTACAATTTTTGCCCTTTTTCATTATTTAAATTTTTCCTATCAAACTTCATTGAAAATACTATATTAAATGGAATGAATTATATTAAATAAATTTATTGTAATTTTCTATACAAAGAAGAGCCATAATAAATTTAAGAAGTAGGTTATTAACTTGAATGAATTTATATTTGGCATAGGGATTGTACATGATTATATAGTTTGTCAAAGGACTAGATGTTAAAAATCTAATTATATTTTCAAAAAAAGTTAATTTGAATAACTAAATGTTAATACCTAGAACTTTCATTTTAACTCATTTACATAAGGAATACTATGAATGATCTATAAACAACCAAGAAAAGCAAAATAAAAATAAAAATTGAGAATCAGTCTAAAAATGAGAAGGAAAATCATGAAAAATCCTTAGAATGATACTCACAACTCAAAATACATTTTCTTTCTTCAGTTTTTTAATTTTTAAGGATATGGTTTATAAAAAATCAAATCACTCATGGAAGTTTTATTTGATGGAAGAAAAATGGAGTAAGATTTCTTTCCAAGATGAAAGGATGTACAAATTAAGTCTGAAGGCACACATGACCTCATAGTTTAGTTATTTGTATTGTTTCCTTGTGTTAGAGAAGACAGTTTGAATTACGCCTAACGTTAATAATAGATTATTTGTGGAATTTTTAAGGTGATTTTCTCTAACTTTAATGAAGGTTCTCTCTCTCTCTCTCTCTCTCTCATGGTGTGAACCTCTCTCCACCTGTTTTTTTTTTTTAACGGTTTAGATATTTCATATTTCATCGGCTTAAATGCCAGGTAAGAAACAAAGTCCAGTAGTAAATATTATAGGTCCGTAGGCTAACAGCCTAAATAATGTATCAAAATTTACACCAATGGTGGAAGAAAATAAAAGGAACTCAGAAGAAAAGTCTCAAACTTCATCAGAGGGTAGAGTCACTCTTCCGGATTCTCCAAGGGGCAGAGAATCAACTCCTGAAGGGATTCTGGAAGAAGAAGGGATAGAAGAGGGGTTGGAGGATTCCACAGGCTGAATTGCCATGGTAGAGATAAATTGCCTCATATCCTCCTTCTCAAATCCTGAAACAAGATTATCTACCCAGAGATTCATCACAGAAATAATATCATAAATGATGGAAGAACTAGATTTACATGAATTTCGAAAAATCCTATTATTCCTTTCTTTCCAAATCAGCCAAAGAATGATTTGAAGCAACAAAGTCCACCCAGAATAAGGCAAATAAAATTTGAGATGAGGGGCAGATAAAAATAAATCAGCAACATTAAAATGACCAGGGCAAAGAGCTGAAGCCAGGAAAAAGTCCCAAATCTTCCTTGTAAATGAACAATTTAAGAACAAGTGATTGTTATTTTCATTGCATACTGAGCAAAATGTGCATAATGGAGACCCAGTCCATGCTCTCTTCAACAAATTATCTTTTGTCAAATTCTTATTCTTAATTACTAACCATGAGAAGAGCTTTAATTTTAATGGAGTACAACTAGCCCAAATACAATTGTAAAAAACATTACGAAGACCCCCATCATTAAGAATACTGTATGCTGCCTTCACTGAGAAAAGACTTTGATTAGGAGGCAGCCAATTGCAATTATCATCACTATTTCCCAAATACAAGGATTGCAAAATATTAACAAATTGTTCCAGCTGAGCCTGAAGCACTCTAGGATTAAATGTATAGCATTAGGACATTAGAAACAATCTGTTAAAATCTCTGTGAAATATGTCCACAGTTTCTTTTACAGAAGCTTTTTTAAATCTAGCTACACTGTATAATTCAGGCATAGAGATACTTAGAGGACAGTCATTGAACCATTTTTGATTCCAAAAAATTGTATTATGACCATTGCCAATAGAGACAGAAGTAAAGCAATTGAAAAATTAAATCCCTGCTTTAAATAGCTCCACAGTGGGGAGCAAATAGCAGTATAAGAGTTCAGGATTGCTCCAGGACCCCTGTGCAAATATCTGGCCTTGATCAATAGCTTCCAACCAGGATTGAATTGATTAGAGAAAAATTGCCATATTAACTTGGTCTTTAGAGCTGCACTGAAGTTTTTCAGATTGATAATACCCCAACCATTTTGTTTTTTAGATCTACAGATATTAGACCATTTAATAAGGTGCATCCCTTTATGATTAGTAGATAGAGAATTCTATAAGAATTTACTTCTTAAAGTATCTATTTTTTTCTCTATTTTTGAAGACATATGAAGGACAGACAAATAGTATGTTGGAATTGCTGACAAAACAGCATTAACCAGGGTAAGTCTTCCCCCTAATGATAAGTGCCTGGCCTTCCAGGAAGAAAGTTTCTTGGCAACTTTCTCAATCACAGGAGCCCAACTATTAGCATTAGCTTTTTTTAAAATGCAAAGGCAATCTAGGATATGTGATTGGGAGATCAAGCTTCTCACATCCCATGATATCACAAGAAGATAGAAGATCTGTCTGAGTAACCGCCACTTCAGTTAATGATGATTTTAAGAAATTAATTTTTAGACCAGAACATGTCTGAAAGCAACATAATATTCTTTTGACGTTAATCATATTGTCCTTATTATCAGACAAAAATAATAGAGTATCATCTGCATATTGCAGATTAACCAAAGAAGGGCCTTCATTAGGAAAAGTTATCCCAGAAATAAGATTATTTCTCTTGGCTACCTTGAACATAGCATTCAGAACATTGAAGGCAATGATAAACAAAAGTGGGGACAGGGGATCTCCCTGCATTAACCCATTAGAAGCCCCAAAATAGCCTTTAGGTGTTCCATTGATTAACACTGAAAATTTTGCAGATATTATACACATACGGATTCAAGTGATCCACCTGTCTCCAAAGCCCAATCCAGAAAGAGAATCTAGAAGAAAATTCCAATTTACATTATCAAATGCTTTTTAAAAGTCTATTTTCAACATATAACCTTTGGTATTAGAAGACTTCATATAATGAAGGGTTTCCTGAGCAATCAGGAAACAGTCCCCAATGGATCTCCCTGTCAGAAATGCACACTGAGATGCATCAATGACAGAATTTGGAGCTGGAGCCAACCTAGAGGCCAAAGTTTTTGTAATGATTTTATATATGCTATTAAGTAAGCTAATGGGTCTAAAGTCTTGTATCCTAATGGAACCCAATTTTTTGGAATTAATGCAATAAAGGTCTGATTAACTGAAGATAGAAATTCAGGATTATTAAAAGAGTGGAACACATTGAAGAAATTAATTATCTCTTTCTTCAGAAGATCCCAGAAATGCTGGAAAAAGAATAGAGGAATTCCATTAGGACCTGGTGACTTATCCCCAGCAAGATGAAAAACGCTTGCTCTGATTTCCTCTTCCTCAAATGGAATCTCTAACTGTTCTGGATAGGGTATTATAACTGGGATTAAAGCATCCTAGTTCAAAGTTATTTGAGGATTAACACCCTTATTGAATAACCTTGTAAAGTGGTTCTCTATTTCACTACAAATTTCCAAATGAGAAATGGATACTGTGTTATTAATAAGTAGAGAGGAGATGTTATTGGTCCTCCTATGGTATTTAACCATATTATGAAGAAAGGAGGTGTTCAAGTCCCCTTCCTTCAGCCACTGGATTCTAGATTTTTGTCTCCAGTATACTTCTTGCTCTTTAAGAAGATTAAGATGTTCCAGTCTCAAGGCCATTTTCTGAACCCAATCTATATTATCAGAATATTCAGCTTGACTATCCATCTCCTGTATTAGAACTTCTATAGTTCTGAGTCTTTTGGTTCTAATGGCTTTAATTGGCTCTATCCATTTTTTGAGTATAGCTTTCAGATTTTTCAATTTAAAACTAAACTCTGAAACAAGGGATGATATAGAAAGTGGATAACCATTCTGCCACCAATATTCCTTTATTACTTGTTCAATACCATCATAGGAAAACCAAGATTTATAGAATTTAAAAGGGGCAATTAGGGGACAAAGTATTAATCAGAATTGGAATATGGTCGGACACAATCTTGGCTTTGCCCGAACACAAAGAATCTGGAAAACTCACTGACCAACCTGGGGACATAAGGAAACGATCAAGCTTAACCATTGTAGGGTTATCTTGAAAGTTTGACCAGGTGAAAGAGAAGTTGTTTGGTGATAAATCTATCATAGAATTCTGATCAATGAATTCATTAAATCTGTCCATATGAATGTTACTGCTAATGAGAGGGGAGTGCTCACTAGGGAACCTAATCACGTTAAAGTCACCCCCCAAGAGCCATATATTATTAACCAGAGTGCTAATATGTTGTAATTCTTCCATAAAAATGGGTTTCAGGCTGTGATCACAAGGACCATACACCCCAGTGAGCCATCATACCAAATTATTGTCTAAACTTTCAAAATTAATGGAAAGACTGAAACAGGAGGGGATGCATCTGATAGCCTTGTATTGCCTGCTATCC
>JAMKQA010043842.1:0-11840 GCA_024699735.1 Posidonia australis | reverse complement strand
CATTATACACTTGACCCGGGATAAAAGAGTGATATTCCTGAGCATAGGACACACCCCGCACATCATGCACCTATTAGCATAAGGCACTTAACATGACATGGCATATCGCCCTCGGGCGTATATAGCAAAAGACTGAAAAGCCAACATTTCATTGGAAAAATCATAGAAGACCGATTTTATCGGGCGTAACACCTTCCTCGTACGTAACAGGGATCCTTACCCGCATTTCTGGTTTTCATAAACCTTTTCTTTTTATTGTTTGCATGATTTTTCATGTTTATGGTTTTCCTCGTCTTTCATAATAGACTAGGTGGCGACTCCTGCATTTGCATTTTATTTTACTTTTTCGACGTGATTTTGCCGACCGATTTCACCTCTTTTGCGGAATCTCCTCGCCGGCATGGTTACAGTAAGTTAGCCAGGTAATCTGCTAAGGCCTACCCTTTCACTAATTTCTACGTGACGAAGGTGATGTCATATTGGGATAACAACACTTACCACTTGATGCATCTGCCCACCAGTGTTGGCTTCTAGAAAAGGTATTTCATCGGGTCATGGCGATATAACAACAAAACCGAGTACGCCATCATATAGTGTCGTAGACATTGAGTGGCCTAGACAAGGGACAAGTAAACCTTCTTGATGGTGGTACACCTGGTCTCACAGTCATTGCAGCCCGACTTCTTGCTCAAGTAGTTTACTACTCTTTCCTTGTAGCCCGACTAGTCATGTAGATCCAATATTGTGCCCATGGAGTGTTGCGTAACTGACAAATAGAGGTGGAGAGGCCATCCTAGAGTCGGTAGGAGCAGGATTGGCGGTCTGGCTAGCAAATGCTTGATCTTGTCAAAAGTGGCCTGGCATTCCTCGCTTCAGGTGACCTGAGCATTCTTCCTCAGAAGTTCAAAGATCGACTCACATATGGGATTGAGCTGGACGATGAAGGGGCTGATGTACTGTAGGCGCCCCAGCAAGTCTTGGACCTCCTTTTCTGTGGTCGAAGGGGGCATGTCGATGATGGCTCTAGTCTTGTTCGGGTCGACCTAGATTCCCCTTGGTTGACTATGTACCCAAGGAGTTTTCTTGATGCCATGCCGAATACACACTGGCTAGGGTTCAACTAGATTTTATACTTCCGCAAATGATCAGACAGCTTTCTCAGGTAGGCGTGATGGTCCTCGGACTCTCTGAATTTGGCAATCATGTCGTCCATGTTTACCTCGATATCCTGGTGCATGAGGTCGTGGAAGAGAGTTGTTATTGCCCTTTGGTACGTAATGCCTGTGTTCTTGAGCCCGAATGGCATTATTCTGTAGTAGAAAACCTCCCAAGGGGTGATGAATTATGTCTTCTCCATGTCTTCTTCTGCCATTCTAATCTAGTTATAGCCTGAGATGTCGTCCATGAATGATAACATCTTATATCTTGTGGTGTTATCTACTAGTACATCAATGTGGGGTAGTAGGAAATCATCCTTCGAGCTCGCTTTGTTGAAGTCTCTATAGTCGATGCATATGCGAACCCATCCGTCCTTTTTTGGCACTAGAACCACATTGGCTAGCCATTTTGGGTAAAGGACGACTTTGAGGAATTTGACTTGATGTTGCTTCATGATTTCCCTTTTGAGCTTGAAAAGCCACTATGGGCGCCACCTTCTGAGTTTCTGCTTGACTAGCTTAGCATCCGGCTTCAGCGGTAGGGTATGTACTACTACCTTAATGTCCAGTTCGACCATAACATCATAACTCGAAGCGAAGACATCACTGTACTTCTTCAGGAATATGATGAAATCTACCCTTGCTTGTGGAGACAATTTGGCGCTGATGTAGACTTCCTTGACATCGCCTGGTGTGCCAATATTTACGAACTCCGTGTCCTCCTCAACGTGCAAATTGGGGCCTTTAGGTCATCGTCGTATGGGTGGAATTCTAACGCATCCTCTGGACCATCGACGCTTGTGTCATCCTCCTCCTCATATGCTATCAGCTCTAACAGGACCTCCCTCTCAAATGTGGATTCGGTAATGTCGAAGGAGAGGATCTGTTCTGACTCCTGTCCTTGTTTGTGCTTAAGGAGGGTCACGCAGACTCTGGTATTCTTGTAGCCATATTGCATGAACTCTGAACCTATACTCTCTTGCCCTGCTGAGGAACTAGTTAGTCCTTCTCCTTCTACTACAGTAACTCTACTATTTTTTTGGTTTTCTTGCATTTTTTCTGATTTTTTTGGATTTTCTGTACTATTTACAACAATTTTCCCCCAACGCCTATCTTACTGGTGACTGTTCTTGGGGGCCGCCTTATAGGCTCTCTGAAGAGCCTACCTCAAGGTTTTTCTTTTGACCCTCGCCTGTCTCAAGGTGAGGCTTGTGTTGCAGGTACCATCTAGAGCTGCCTCTCAGTTGCTTAGTGATTTACTCCTCTGGTCAACTCTCCACTATCTTGCCTTCCTCCACAACCATGATGGCTGGAGGACCCTAGTGAATCTAGGGTAAGGTGGGTTCCGATTTTGACGCTATTGCTTTACCTTTCCTATTTTTATTTTCCCCAGCTGCATCCTCGACCAAGACTGCTAACTGTTCCTAGAATAGCACTTCCAGGTCATTTAGTACAGTGTCTACATGGCCTCAATAGCCGCGCCCTCTTCCTCATCGGAGGCGAAATCAACATAGTAGGTGCAAGTCTTTGACTGCACCAAGGGCCCGGGGAAAGGAAGGGCTGTGATGCTGCTATTGATCGGTTGTTGCACCTGGACTGCTGATGCCACTGGCAACTCTACCAACTATTCTGCTACTATGACTGACTGGGATTGTGATGCTGCTGTTGACCTCACTGACAATTCTGCCAACTAGTTTGCTATCTGCTCTGCATGAATTACTGCTGGAACTGATGACCCTGAACTGACTACTGGGTCGGGTGAGATAACTGCTGCTAACAAAGGGGGTGGTAATGCTAAATGAGTGGATGTTGGAACTACTGCTCACTGCTGCTCTGCTCTGCTCTGTCTGTTGTGCTTGGCTCAACTATGCTCAAGGAGTCCTCGTCTGTGTAGTAATCTTCTACACAAACCCACTCGACATTCTCTGCTAGACTCTACTGTTGCTACACTATGATGACCCAGTAGGGGCTCCTATTGTGATCCATGATACCTGCACTAATAAAATTAGTCATATCCCGAGATATAAGCAATCTTCGATGTTTGTGTGTGCTCTAGGGTGGTCCCTGGTAACCAATTCCTTCACGATCTCTTCTTTCCTCCGCCTCGATGGGCTCCGTGATCCCTTGACCGTATCGCCTGAGTGGTGCACCTTTTCGTACCCCCATCGGTAATAGAGGTTCTCGACCATCAACTAAGGGTGACTGTGAATGGCCAGAAAGCTAACGTGCTTGAGCTCCGAAACAAAGTTGACCTATTCGAACCGATTAACCTAATAAAGCATGTCTGATGGCTTGGGATCGAAATGGGAAGTCTGTAGATCAATGGAAGAAACCACGTCAACCTCATATTTTCCAAAGTTCTCAGCCATGACAATGGCAATGTCATTGCCATAGCAGAACTTGATCATGCAGTGTAGGGTCGACAGGATAACTTGATGGTTGTGTAGCCAAGGGAACCCAAGCAGGAGGTTGATGGCGGGTTTGAGATCAACGACATAGAACTCGACGTCAAACTGAGCCAGACCGATAGTCAAAGGGATGACCAAAACTCCCAACGTGTCGTGGTGCGTGTTATCAAAAAACGTCATTCCTTTGATGGCTAGCGTGATATCCTCAGCCTTGAATCCGATCTTACTTGTGGTACACAAGGGGCAGATGTTTAGACCTGCGCCGTTATCAACCAACGTCAACGGAATTCAGAAATTTTGAAACTACACGGTAATGAACAATGGTTGGTTGTGGTTGGTACCCGCCGGGGGTAACTCCTAAAAGGAGAAGGAGATAACCTACAACATTGCAATCACAACTATCATGTTCTCAAGGGTGGTAGGCTCGATGGTGAGGGATACATGGGTTACCTAAAATACCCAGAGAAAAGCCTCTTGGTGCTCAGCTGAGGTATGGATAAGCTCCTAAATGGATATGTCAACCTTGACTTTCTTGGGCTGGGAGGTGATGTCATCTAGGGAATTGCTGGCGATATTTGTGGTAGACTTGGAGGTTGCTTCCTCGATAGCTAGCTTATTTGCTGTGGTGGAGGCGATGTTGGGTGACTCGCCCTAGGGACCAAAGCTAGGGGCTTGTACACCCTTTGGGACCACATGATTTCTACACACATTTCTGTGGCATAGTCATATAGAACTCGGTAGGTATCCCTAGTCAGGTTAATGACGAGCGGTGTACAAGTCGCCAACTCTAGCTGGGCCACTAGAGGGTTGATGGGAGGTATTGTGGCGTAGGCGGCTAGCTGGATGGGTTGGGTAAAAGCTGGCTGGGGTCTCGCCTCATGGCCGATGGGTACAACTGGGGATGATTGCATGGTAGGTGGTGTGATTGTGCACTCTGTCCTGACGGTTAGGTGAATCATGTTGACAACGAATCTCAAACCCACAAGGGGGGATCGGTACAGCTGAGAGGGGAAAGGTTTAGAGACATGATGGATAAGATTAGATGCGTCCGGCAGGGAAGTGTCGGACCCGGCAGGAAAAAGACAGTGAACCTATGAGGTCCCAAGCGCTCCAAAATTCACATGTTGGGGAAGAGGTTGACTGACTATACTGGGATGTGCTTGTGCTTGTGTTTGTGCTGGTACTGGTACTTGGATGGGTGCGGACCCTACATCTTGGGTGTTGATGATAATGACCTATATGGCGTTCCGGAGGGTGAAATAGTTGTCCATCGAATGCCCCACGACCTGATAGTAACTGCAATACAGATTCACTTCATACCACACCGGTAATGGAGTCGGAGGTGTGGGCGAACCCTGGGAAGGATGGTGCTCAATGGTTTGACCAGCAGGGTGACCTCTTGGTCGAACCGTCGAGGCCTCCCTTGTGGGGGGGTGTTGTCCTTGCCTTCCCGGTGCTACGGGATATACTGGCTTGACGGTGGTGGTGATGTGAGGTGTCCTACGTGCTGGTGCATAGGCTACCTGATTCTAAGTCAACAGGCCAATCGCATTCACAAGCACAGTAGGGGACCCTACATATGTAATGGCGCTCTTCGGGGGGTCCCTCCTCTTTGGATAGTTGGAGCTGGAGCCATTGTTGTTGTTGCTGGTGCTAGTATTATGGATGGGGGTGGTGGGCTGTTTCACGAATGCAGTGAATGTGCGAAAAATGCCGCTTCGTAGCGAGCTCTCCATGCAGGCGCTGGCTCTAATCAGGGATGAGAAGGTGGTGATAGGCTGGATGTTGAGTAGAGCCCCTGTGGCTAGCTGTGCCCCACGGATGACCATCTCGATAGACTCCTCATTAGAGGGTCTGTCCATGACCTATGAGGCGAGGGCATGCCAATGCCTAACGTACTCTCCAAATGGCTCGAGGGGCTTCTACTTTGTGGCAGCCAAGTCCTCCCTCTTAGGGACGAGATCCAGGTTGAAGGAATATTGTTCCAAGAATGCTTGGGCTACGTCATTCCAAGTCTAAATGGTAACCATGTCCAAGGAAGTGAACCACTTTAGGGTAGGACCAGAGAGTTGGAGAGTGTGGTGTGTTGTGGAATGATGGCCGGCATACCATCCGGTGTTATGGCATGATGGCTGGCATACCCGTGCAATGTGTGGTGTGTTGTGGAATGTATGGAGGTACCTGTGCCTGATGTAGAGATAAAAGGTAGGCAGTATGCTATGCAATGAGTGGTGCAGAGTGTGGAGGCAGTAGCTACTGTCCCGACATGAGTCCAGGTAGCGGGACTAGCGATTGCTGTGCCCTTACCAAGTCGAGAGGTTGGCCACCAGGTGCTGGAGATGCATGCTATGAAGAATGAGATGAAGGTAAGGGATGCAGGGTCGACACCCCCATCGCCTGATTAGTGAGGAGTTGTGGCGACAACCGAGGCTGTAACATCTATGCCGGGCTTTTCCATTTAATATAAACCATGGAATTTCTTGTAATTATTGGTGTGTGGTTTATTAATGGTAAATCCAGATTGTGTTTGTTGGTTGTGGTCTCTCCCTGTGTTTTGTGCTCTTGGTTCACCCTTGTGGGGTGGCTCCTTGGCTTATGGGTCTGTTTGTGCTATTGGGACCCAAGTTTGGGGGTGAGACCCATTTGAGGTTGGACCCGGTCAAAGGAGCCCAACCCCCATGTGACTTGAGCCACCCGTTCTTCCCCGTGACCCGCATCCTCTTCTCCCCATCTCGTGAAGCCTAGCTGCTCGTTCCGTCCCCTCCGTCCAGAGCTACGCCTAGCTGGTGGATGCTGGCGGGATTCCGGGATGGCAGGCGCGCCGAGGGTGTTAAGAGGAGGCGCAGTGGCTGTGTTGAGAAACGGCAAGCCGTGGGAAGGAGAGATCGAGGTGAGTTGGGTGCTGGAGGAACTTCGTGCCCAGAGGAGGTTGTGTGAGCTGAGGAGAGCTTGCATCAGGTCTCTCCGGAGCACGTCGAGCACGCGTGGAGCTCACCGGTGCTAGGTACACGTTCCTCTTTCTGTTTCTTTCCTCGGTTGAGGCATGTTAGGTTTAAAGGAAAATCATAGATAATGATGTTAAAATCATGCAAAAATGAGGAAAATGTTGGGAATGAGAAGAATAATGTGGTTATGTTGATATCATGTTGATTCACGGGTGTTTTGTAAGATTTTCGTGGGTATTCTTGATGCATACTACAGTGTTTGTGTTTGGGCTTAATGCCTTTGTGATTTTTGTTAGAACAGCATGCTTAGTGGTTTTATCATCGGATTGAGGGGTTTTGAAGTAGACTTGGAGGTCTACACCCCATGTTTTATTGGTAATTTTTGTAGCATGTTCGAGGGGTCCGATCCTTACTCCCACCTTAGGGAGAAAGGGGTGATGGTGACCTGAGGAGTTTTCTACAACCACAGAAAACGGTATGCCGAATTGGATTCGGCATACCGAAATACTCCTAGGTGGTGCCCTGCGTCGTGGATTCGGACGACTGGAGAAGTTCGGTCGACCGATCTGACAAGGGACTGATAAACCTGTCAGGGATTCGAAATACCGAAATCCATCGGTATGCCGAATCAGGGGATTTCGGCATACCGAAACAGAATTCGGTATGCCGAATCAGGGGATTTCGGCATACCGAAACAGAATTCGGTATGCCGAATCAGAACCCTGAGCTATTTTGAAAAATGATGATTAATAAGGATAAATACATGATAAATGTATTAAATGCATGGAAATGACTTGTAAGATGATGCATGCAAATATGTTGTTTTTAATGATGTTTTCCATGAGATATTGAAACATGGTTTATGTGTATGAATATGGACCCATGTGAGGGGTGATTGCATGGTACAAATGCACAACGTACTATGTAGTACGTATGTAAGTACAAGTTGATCTCATAGAAACTCGAGACTTTCAACTCTTTGATTGTGAAATGTGGATTAGAAAATTAAAAGAGATAATGATGGATTCTATCTAAAATCTTTTATGAAGAAGGAATCACAAAGAAAATATCGATAGTAAAAAACACATCTAGAGTTTCTATCCATTAGATCATAGTAAATCATGCACATATCTAGTTCAACTCGTCTTTTGCAACAAGTTCTAGTTATCAGGGATTATTATTAACCAAGAATAATGCATGAAGATATGAAGATGAAACGCCTACTATGCAATCTCAAAATCTAATATGTCAATAACGAGAATAAATAAGAAAGAAACATGATTCTATGATGATCTATCAAGATACATGTTAGCATAATATACCAAGTTAATAAGATATATAAAACATTTCTTATTTATAAACAACAATAATTGAGTATAAACCATGAGAATATGTGATTAATAATGATTTATCAAAATATAATTACAGAAGTAGATAATAAAAAAGAGGAAATAATCATGAAGTATAGAAGACGAGATGAGACTAAATATTACGGTCACATCCTAAATCTAACTTCAAGAATCCTAGATGTAAAGAGCGGCTTAGCCTAACATAGTGATGGAAAGAAACATGCAAGAAATTAAAAGAACATTAAGAGACGACATGATTAAAATAAAAGAAAAGCTTTCATTAATTAAAATATGAAAGTTACAGCAATTGGGAGTCCTCAATGCATGCAAGAGAGGAAGAAGAGTTGACTTAGATACACTACTTGCCCCCTTTCCCTTTACAACACATGAGTATACAAAGACTCAAGGGTGTTGTCTTGCTATGGAAACAAATCCACTACACAATTATAATTTCTTAAATTTGGAAACAAATAAGGAGGAGGAATATTTAGAAAATCTTGGAGTATTAGTGTTGATCTTTCAAAATTTTAATTCCATCTTAGTTGTCCACCATATCTTGATTTGATCATGCAGTTGGTAATATTTTCTGGAGATTTCAATCTTGATTTATTCTTCTAGAAGTAGTCTCGTTTTGCTCATTTTCCCCTCCATTTATTCCAAACCTAAGTTTCTACTCACATTGCATAAAACACCCCCGAGAAGTGTTATTTATAAACAAAATAGATAAATATGGGATATGAAATAATATGCTCATCAAATACCCGCATAGCTATCTTTTACTAGTCCTCGAGCAAAATCTAAAACTAAACTAATCTAAGAAAACAAGTAAATCCTAACTCACTTTCGTAGGAATCATGATTGCATTTAGTACGTGCAATAAGCTTTTAAAACCTTAGGTCACCTTAGTTGACGAGTGGTGTCTTGTGAGGATTTGTAGTGGATTTATCCACAAAATCCCAAAAGAAAGGGGTAAGAATTGGAAAGAGAGATATTATTTACACTAGCATTATCTAAAATCTTTAACCAATTAGGAAGCTTCTAAGATATCTTAAGTCTTTACTCTCCAGTTCCACTTCAAATCAAGATCTCTCTCTCCTCCACGTGTCATAGAGGCTTTATGCTATCTTTCAAACTATCTTTCTTTAAATTTGACTAACATGTACCTTGTGTTTGTGGAAATAGTTTTCAACAATGATTTTTAAGTCCAACCTTAGAATCTTTACATTTCATTAAAAGTCATCCAGAGAACTTTATTCTTGCTTTCTTTAGCTTTTTCTTGACTACCTATGTAGTGAGCTTTAAGTCAGTAATTCCCAAACGAGACGGCTTTAGAGCACTAGGTGTTGAGACACCCCTAAGGACTTAATTGCTCAAGTAACCAAGGCCACAAAGACAAGATTTTTCTTTTCTTTTCTTTTCCATGCTTTTATCCTCCAATGACCTTTTTATGTGAATATCCAATACTTTCTGAGGCACAGTTACCCAGTTACTTAGTGATTGTTAGACTTTCAACATTTTTTTTATGCTCAAGTGTTTCTAGTCTTCCTATATTTGTCATAGTTAAGGACTAAAGTATAAGTGCAAGACAAGGTACACATATGTTTAAGGATAATCTAGATAATGCCATTTTTTAGATTTTGTCTCCATTCTAGAGTTTGAGAGATTACATTCTATCAACTTTACCTTTGAACTCTAACTCAAAGTCACTTATCCACTCCTAACTTGCTAAATAATTATGGATAATTCCCAATTATTATTTTGTTGGATCTTTTATTTTTTGATACAAAAAATGAAAAAGACATAGAGAAGACCCCAAAAAAAAGAAAGAGACACAGAGAAGACTCCCTCCCACTCCTAAATCATGCCTTGTCCTTAATGTATGCATTATATGATATGATTAACGAAATAAAATAAAATTAGAACAATGTTACCTGATTAGGGATAAAGTACTTTTGCTGCTAAAGAAAAAAAAAAGATAAATATATACATTTTTGCGAGATAGATAAAAACTCAAGTCTCATGATTTAGGTAGAGGTTCAGCCTTTCAAACTTCTTTCCTCTTGTTCAAAAACCATTTTAGCTCATTCTCAGTTAATTCAAAAATATCCTCCTTTATGAATGAGCCTATAAAGGCTTTATATTCCTCACATGTATTTTGAATCCATAGGTGAATATCTACAAATATTGACAGTATCTACCAAAAATATGAGCACCTCCTAGGCATCCATATAACAACAAAATGGTTCAAAATTATTCCTACGTACACCTTTTCTCTTATGTTATATCTTGCAAACTTAAATATCCAAAACCAAAATCTCACACTACAAACATGACTCAAAATAGAATTTTGATGCAAGATTAGACACGACGACAACTACATATACTTAATTTAAAACTAATCCAAATAATCACAATCAAAATCCTAAAAATATAAGAAGTCTTCCACAATGGTGTAAAAAATTTGATGTGAATTTTAAAAAACCGCAAGTACATGATATACTATTAGTACGTATGTAAGTACAAGTCGATCCCACCAAAACTCAAGACTTTTGAATGTTTGATTGTGAAATGTAGATAAGAAAATTAAAAGAGATGATGATGAATTCTATCTAAAATCTTTTATGAAGAAGGAATCACAAAGAAAATATCAATAGTAAAAAGCACATCTAAAGTTTCTATTCATTAGTTCATAGTAGATCATGCAAATATCTGGTTTATCTCTTTTTTTTCAATAAGTTCTAATTATCAAGGATTATTATAAAACAAGAATAATGCATGAAGATAAAATGCCTACTATGCAATATCAAAATCTGACATGTCAATAACGAAAATAAATCATAAAGAAACATAATTCTATGATGATCTATCAAGATACATGTTAACATATGTGACCGTGCCTCGGCCCGGGGGGTTCAGCGCTAGAGGGAGGAGGCCACAGCCATGCTAGGATGGCGAAGGCGTGAGATGGCATGAAAAAGGAAAGAAAAGGAGTTGCCACCTAGTCTTTTAAGGAAAAGACGAGGAAAACCACAAACAAATCACAAAAAGTAAATGAATGGGATGCAAATATGAAGGCCGGATGTCTGTTAACCAGAGGATGGGTAAGGATTCTTATTACGCACGGGGAAGGTGTTAGGCACCCCCCACTACATGAAAATCTGCATTTTGCGAGGACAATATTCCTCGCTAAGTCCTCGCTGAGTTCTCGCAAAATCCTCGTTACAAAGTTTAACGAGGACGTAGCGAGGAATAATTATCCTCGTAGCTATGTAACTCGTTAAATCAATACTACGAGGATATATCGTCGCAATGTGTTCGTGTAAAGTTAGCGAGGATATTACGAGGAAATATTTCCTCGTAATGTCCTCGCTATATCCTCGTAATTCCTCGGTAAATGCTCACTTAATATCATGAGATTGTATCGTCGTTCCAGTTTTAGCGACGAAATTGCGAGGATATAGTGAGGATATTTCCTCACAATTTGCTCGCTAAGTGCTCGATAAATATCATTTTCTTTGCGAGGATATAGCAAGGAAATGTACTCATTATGTCTTCGCTAATACTAGGCAGTTAAAAAAAAAATAGTACATTATAGAATTGAACCTGCTAAAATTTAGATTCATATACCCGGTAAAATGATATTCAAATACATTCACAAGTACATTAAATTATACATATGCAGATTTTATAAAAAAAAGTTTCAATCGATTATACAACATAAGATTTTATACATTCAAAGTTTTTACAAAAAAGTAACTAATACAACACTGAAATATCTTAATACAAGTCGATAAATATAATACAAGGCAAAATAATATATTACATATTACTTTCTTCAGGAACCAACTTGCTTTCCTTTACCTTTTGAGGATGATGCATGGATGGAGCGACGACGACGTCTATACTCCTCGAAATCGTCCTCATCATCACTTGCCAAATCAACTTCTTGCTCGTCCGTATATCTTCTGATTATAAAAAACA
>JAMKQA010043841.1:0-14363 GCA_024699735.1 Posidonia australis | reverse complement strand
TCAAAACAACACCTCTAAAAACTTTACAATAAACATAAAACACACAAAGTCAACAAGGGTGGAAGGATTACCCAGTCCCGACTGGTGGACGAGAAGGGGGTTGGCCGTCGGCGTCGACTGGTGGACGAGAAGGGGGCCGACCGTCGACGTGGAGTGGTAGATCTGCGGAAGAGAGGGTCTGTCACTGTCAGTGACTCAGTGAGTCAGTGTGGACTAGCGGAAGAGAGGAGGGACCGACCTGCGTGGCGAGGGAGGGCCTGTCGTTGGCATGGACTGTCGGAAGGGGGGGTGGGCTGTCGACGTCGACGTCGACTGGTGTGGCGGAAGTGAGGGGGTCTGTGATCGACGTCGAGTGGCGGAAGAGGGGGGAACGGGATCGGCGTCCGGCGATCAGCGGAAGATGGAGGAAGAGATCGGCAATCACCGGAAGAGGGCGGAAGAGATCGGCGATCGGCGGGGAAGAGGGGCTAGGGCTTTTTTCGTGGAAGAAAGGCGGAACTGCGGGGAGGAAGATCGAGTGTTTTACTGTTTTTTGTTACTGACTTATGTTATAAGTTATAAAAATAAATACGGCATATATAAAAATAAATAATTAAATTTATTTATTATAATATTAATACGGATATCCGTATCCGTTGAAATTTCAAACTACATATCCGTATCTGTATCCGTTCAAATTGAAATATCCGTATCCGTATCTGCCCAGAAACGGATACGGATATCCGTATCCACCCAGAAACGGATATGGATACGGATTTTTTACGGATATACCATATCCGTTTGCACCCCTAATCCTACCCCTCTTAAAAGAATTTCGTCTCCAAAATTCTCATCTAATCAAATAGGTGGGTGTATCGTTCTCAGATGTTTGACTCACGCTCCCATGTTGCTTCCTCTACTCCATGGTATCACCACTGAACCAACACTAGAGGAAAAGTCTTGTTTCTGAGGACTTGCTCTTTTCTGTCCAATATCTGTAAGGCATTCTCTGCCACTGACAAGTCCTGCTGAAGCTCTTCTAGTTGTACTAGAATATCCTGGGACGCATTTGCCAGACACTTCCTCAGCATCGACACGTGGAAGACACTATGCACGCTAGCTAGCTTTTGAGATAGGTTCAACTTATATGTCATCTCACCAACTCTTCTGATGATCTGATAAGGCCCGACGTAGTGAGGGCTTAGTTTGCCTCTTTTACCAAACCTCGCCACACCCTTGGTTGGTAACACCTTAAGGAAGACGAAGCCTCTCACCTCAAACTCTAAGGGCCTACACCTCCGATCAGCATAGCTCTTCTATTTGCTTTGTGCAATAAGCAATCTTCTTCTGATTAAGTGTACTTTATGCTCACATTGTTGCACTATCTCTGGTCCCACAAGTTGCTGCTCGCCTACCTCACTCCAACAGGTGGGTGTCCTACATGGCCTACCATACAGTGCCTCATATGGCGCCATCCCTATACTAGCATGATAGCTGTTGCTGTAGGCGAACTCTATCAACGATATGTGATCTTCCCAATTGCCTCCAAAATCTAGGGCACAAGCCCGCAACATATCTTCTAGGGTCTGGATCATCCTTTTGGTCTAACCATCTGTTTGGGGGTGGAAGGCGGTGCTAAAGTTCAGTACTGTCCCAAACACTTCCTGCAAAGCTCTCCAAAATCTGGATGTGAATCTGATATCTTTGTCAGACACAATCAATACTGGAACCCCTTGAAGCCTAACTATCTCTGACACATACAGTTCTACTAGCTACGGCAAGGGAAGACTGATCCTCATAGGCAAAAAGTGCGCTGACTTAGTGAGCCGATCTATGATTACCTAGACTGAGTTATTCTTTCTTTTGGTTTTGGGTAATCTTATGACGAAATCTATCGACACGTGCTCCCACTTCCAGATTCGAATATCCAAGGACTAAAAAGTTCCTCTGGGCTTCTGATGCTCTATCTTAACCATCTGACAAGTTGCGCACTTTGCCACAAAATTTGCTATTTCTCTCTTCTTCTCAGGCCACCAAAAATTTCTCTTTAGGTCTTTATACATCTTGGTGCTTCCTGGGTGGGCTGTGTACCTGGACTGATGAGTCTCATCTAGCAAACTCTTCTTTATCTCCTCGACTTGAGGCACGTACAGTTGGAGATCGTACCTCAGCCCACCGTCCACGCCAACTAAGAAATGAGGTGTTGTTCCTACCTCCAACTTCTGCCAGGTGTCCCTAACGAAGGGGCCTAACTACTGGGCGGCAATGATGGCTTCTACCATCTTTGGACAAACAGACAAGTTCGCTAATAGAGTCATCACTATTCCTTGAGACCGTCTCAGTGGCTTGCACTTGACTAGCTCCTGCATCAGGTGCCATTCCTTGATCATCAAACTGGCCATGACAGGGGTGCACTTGCTCAATGCATCTGTGACCACGTTCGCTTTACTTTGGTGGTACGACAGGTTAAAATCATAGTCCTTCATGGACTCCACTCATCTCCTCTGTCTCAAGTTTAAATCCTTCTGCGAGAAAATGTACTTCAGGCTCTTGCGGTCAGTGAAGACTTCAAATTGTTCACCGTACAAAGAGTGTCTGCAGATCTTCAGGGTGAACACCACTGCTGCCATCTCTAAGTCATGAGTGTGCTAGTTCTTTTCATGATCCTTTAACTATCGGGAGGCACAAGCTACTACCTTGTTGTGCTACATCAAAATGCACCCCAACCTAGTCCCACAGGCGTCATTGTATACCGTGAAACCTCCACTTCCTGATGGTAAAGTCAACACAGGGGTCGTGACCAGACAATTCTTTAACTCGGTAAAATTCTCCTTTTACTGCTGATTCCATACGAATAGGATCTCCTTTCTGGTCAATCTACTTAATGATGCTGTAATCTTCGAGAAGTCTAGGATAAATCTCCAATAATAGCCTGCTACTAGACCAAGAAAACTTCTAACCTTTGTTATTGTCTTTGGTCTGGTCCAACTGCTCATAGCTTCCACTTTTGCTGGCTCCACCTTGATGCCTTCTCACGAGATAATATGCCCAAGAAAAGCCACCTCCTCTATAGCCAAAACTTGGACTTGGAGAATTTGGCGTATAACTGGTGCTACCTTAGTGTCTCCAGCATGGTTCTCAAGTGCATCTTGTGGGTTTCTACATCTAGAGAATAAATCAATACGTCGTCTACAAAAACTACGACAAACTAGTCCAAGAAGGGTTTGAACACCCTATTCATCAAGTCCATGAATGCTGCTGGTGTGTTTGTCAATCTGAATGGCGTAACTAGAAACTCATAGTGGCCATACCGGGTCCTGAAGGTAGTCTTGTGCACATCAGTCTCTCAGATCCTTAGCTGATGATATCTGGATCACAGATCAATCTTGGAGAAGACCGATGCTCCTTGTAGCTAATCAAATAAGTCGTCGATCCTGGGTAGCGAGTACTTATTTCTGATGGTAATTTGGTTCAACATCCGATAGTCGATGCACAACCGGAGTGACCCGTCCTTATTGTTGACAAATAATACTGGTGCTCCCCAGGACGACACGTTGGGACGGATGAATCCTCGGTCCATCAGCTCTTGCAATTGGCTACGGAGTTCTCTCAGCTTGGCAAGTGCCATTCTGTATGGGGCCTTTGGAATCAGACCTGACCTTGGCATTAAATCTATCGTGAACTCCACTTCTCTATGTGGCGGCATCCTTGGTAATTCCTCTGGAAACACATCTGGGTACTCTCACACCACTGGAATGTCTTGTATCCCGTACATAGGTGAGGCAGACACCGTCATGCAGGCTAGGTATCCCACACAACCCTTTGCTCGATGGTGGTAGGCTTTAATAGCTGAGATTACCTTCTTAAGTTCTCCTGGCCTCACCCCTTATATCATACACCACCCTTGGCCTAGACATTCTGCTAATACTCTTTTCTTGGCACAATCTATCATAGTTGAATGTTGCGCAAGCTAGTTCATCCCCAGAATGACATCGTACTCTTGCATATCCATTAGAATAATGCTGGCCCAGAAATCATTGTCTCCTACCTGGATGTTGACTGATCTTAGATACTTCCATGCTAAGTTATGTTCTCTCATTGGAGTTACCACATCAAGTTGGAAAGCTAGTCTAGTTGGTTTGTCTCCAATCTCAGCCGCGAATGACTTAGAAATAAAAGAAAAGGAGCTTCCTGAGTCAAACAGGACTTAGGCCATACGATCAGCCACAACAAAAGATCCTACTTCACACACACACACAACATAACCATAATTATTATAAATAAAAGTGCCAAGTATATGAGAGTTCATAGTACAACACTCATACACATACTCATACTAATAACAAACTCTACTGCTCTTTACCTTCTACTACATCCCCTGAGGAACCAACATCTAAGGCAGTGATGGAGAAGACTCTCCCCTTGGTCGGCTGATGAAGCACCTATACAACAGTCTTCTGAGGCTTGGGACAATTCTTCTGGAAGTGTCCGCTTTTTCCACAATTGTAGCAGACCACATTGCTAACCTCCTATTGGCGATACTTGCACAGCACCGCAAGGTGTCCCATTCTTTTGCAAACATGGTAGGGTCCTCTTCCTGCACCACTGTTGGAACCAGTCTGACTAGATCCAGTGCTACTTCTCCCGACAACACTACACCCTTCTCCAGTCTCAGAGTGCCCCTTTCTCTTCTTCCCTGAGCTCCCTGTACTCCTAGAACTAGGTATGCCTAAAGAGGATGGTCACTGAGAGAATCTCTTCCCCTTATCTTTGGAGTACTCCTCTTGGAACAGCTGGCGCTCATCTTTCTAATGAGCTACTAACACTATTGCGTCAATTAGTGTTTGGCACTAGAATCCAAGAACCCTCGACCTGAGCACTAGGTGAAGTCCTTCCACAAATCACTTTGCTCGTTGCTTCTTTGTGATTATGGCCTAAGAAAACTGTTCTAATAGGTGGAACTTGGCTTCATATTCTACCACTGTCATATTTCCCTGCTTCAGATTTCAGAAGTCTCTGTCTAACTTGTCCCGCTCGTGCACGGGAAAGAATCTCTCATAAAATACCTCCTGAAATTATTATAAATAAAAGTGCCAAGTATATGAGAGTTCATAGTACAACACTCATACACATACTCATACTAATAACAAACTCTACTGCTCTTTACCTTCTACTACATCCCCTGAGGAACCAGCATCTAGGGCAGTGATGGAGAAAACTCTCCCCTTGGTCGGCTGATGGGGCACCACTACAGCAGTCTTCTGAGGCTTGGGACAGTTCTTCTGGAAGTGCCCGCTTTTTCCACAGTTGTAGCAGACCACATTGCTAACCTCCTATTAGTGATACTTGCACTGCGCCGCAAGGTGTCCCATTCTTTTGCAAACATGGTAGGGTCCTCTTCCTACACCACTGTTGGAACCAATCTGACTAGATCCAGCGCTACTTCTCCCGACAACACTACGCCCTTCTCCAGTCCCAGAGTGCCCCTTTCTCTTCTTCCCTGAGCTCCCTGTACTCCCAGAACTAGGTGTGCCTAAAGAGGATGGTCACTGAGAGAATCTCTTCCCCTTATCTTTGGAGTACTCCTCTTGGAACAGCTGGCGCTCATCTTTCTAATGAGCTGCTAACACTATTGCGCCAATTAGTGTTTGGCACCAGAATCCAAGAACCCTCGACCTGAGCGCTAGGTGAAGTCCTTCCACAAATCACTTTGCTCGTTGCTTCTTTGTGATTATGGCCTAAGAAAACTGTTCTTATAGGTGGAACTTGGCTTCATATTCTACCACTGTCATATTTCCCTGCTTCAGATTTCAGAAGTCTCTATCTAACTTGTCCCGCTCGTGCATGGGAAAGAATCTCTCATAAAATACCTCTTGAAATTCTTCCCCTGTTATCATCAACAAATCTTGGTTGGAGAACTTAGTGCGGCGAGTGGTCCTCCACCATTGCTCAACTTCACCTTTAAGCTGGAATGTGGCTAGCTAAACCCACTTCTCTGTTGGGCATTCTATGCCCTCAAGGATTTTCTCCACCTCTAAGAGCTAGGCTTCACAGTCTTCTGGTTTCCCATGGCCATCTAGGGTAGGCGCGCTCAGTCGATGGAACTACGTGATCCATGGATCACCTTTGGCATCGTCTCTATGGCCACCTCCGAGAGTCTGAACGAGTCCTCGCTTCATTTCACCGAGCTCCTGACTCATATCCCTCCAAGTGCCTCCCTCCTATTCTATGCTGGACCCCGATGCAGACAACCTACCTCGCCCACGGCCTAGCCCTCTCGGTGCCACGATTGTGATCACAAACAAACACACACAAAGTCTGGTGCAATTCATTACCCGTGTAGCCTCCGAGAGCCGTTAATCCAGACACCATTAAGCTGGTGCACATAATGCAACCTAGGCTCTGGTGTAACCATGCCGACGACAGCCTCGGGCGTGGTGCAAAAGGCCAAATGCACGAGGGTCGGCAAAGTCACGACAAAAACAATAAAAACAATGATAAAAATGCGGGAGTCGCCACCTAGTCTATTTAAAAATGAGAGACGAGGAAAACCATTTCAAAATAAAAAAACTATGCAATAAAACCAATGGAAATGGTCAACATGAACCAGAAATGGGCAAGGATCCCTGTTACGCACGAGGAAGGTATTAGGCACCCTCGTGCGCCTGAAATATCGGTCTTTCATGGGTTTCTCATTTACTTATATGAAATGTTGACTTTTCAGCCTGTTTCTGTACGCCTAAAGGCGATATACGATGCAATGCTACATGTAAGTGGTGCCTAATGCTAAACATGGGTAGAGGGATAGTAGGATGTGTCCTAATGCTCAAAAAGGTCACCCAACTTGTGGATCAAACACTGATGCAAAGATATTGCACGGATATAACCACGGATCCAACAATATCGAGTGGTTAATGTCTTTGCTTTGCTATATGCAAAACCCAAGCTACCATGCACAAATGTGGATGAAAATAGATTGGAGTCATCCTGATATATCCAAGAGGACACCCAAAGAAAACCAAACGCAAAGCAAATCAGGAACCATGCAAAACACCATGCCAAAAAGCCATTGTTGTGTAGTGAAAACAAGCTGGTGCGCCTTGTTGGTGCGCCAGATTGGTGCGCCACCTATGTGCTCCACTAAGGTGCGTCGGAAATGGGTGCCACTAAAGTGAGTCCTAGAAATTGCAGATCAGACAGTAGGTTAAACTAATGTGTCATGCAGTATAAAATCTTGCAGATATGAATAAAACCATCTGAAAACGCATCATTGACATCAAAGACACCTAATCACATGTGAGTTCCCCTCTCTTCCACAAAGTCATAAAGGAAAGATGAAACCTAAGACACCATGGCATGGGTCTTGTGCTCAAGGGCAATATGCCTCACACAAGACCACACAACTTTACTCTAATAAAAGCCAATGAATCCTAGCTATGCTACCTGGGTCTGGATCATAAACTGAAGCAAAAGAACTCTACACAGAGAGTCTTGAAAAGCCGCCAGTTCACCAAATCCAGGTAACAAGCTAACTTCACTAAATGCTAAACCAATGCAAACAAGGTTATTATATGCTAAAATCATGCAAGCAAGAGCATGGCATATCAGAGATCAAACACCAAAAAGATTAGGACCCAAAACAAACAGGAAAGCATGCAAACTATGATGCAAAGTCTACTATTTGCATCCTGTGACCAGGCTGATGCACCAGTTTAGTGCACCCCAGAAATCCTGAATCAGACTGTAGTCTGATTTCAGAGTCTGGGCCAGATGCATGCAATGAATTAGGTTACTGGCTATTCAGATCATTATTTCAGATGTCAGGGAACACAATCATGCTAAGTAATCAAGACTTGAACATCCATTTCATTCTATCTTTTCTAATCATTCTCATGGGTTCACATGGACTGCAGTTACACATGTTTTCTTTATGATGCATGAGGATATCTTGTATGATGTAAACAGCACGGAAACATGACATGGGATGCAAAAGGCACGTCATAGTACAAGCAAACATCATGATTGGCAAGCATTCAACAGATTTGCATAAAAAACATCATAAACTCCAAACTAAGCAAAGAGATTGCAAATGAGCATCAACACAGCAAAAGTGCAAGTAAATATCAACATAACGAGAGCAAGTATTAACAACATAAAAACACTATACTATATTTGCAGTGTGTGCTCTATGTAAAGTATCATGTAGAGATTACATGGAAGTGCCAAGAGACATACCTTTGATGTACTCCTTGATGACTCAAGGTGGCATCTCCTTGGTGCTTTGGACATAGTTGGGGGTGTTCAGGGATGTAAGGGAGTGCTCAGGGATGCAAGGGAACTGATTGCTAAGAGTGGGTGGACAGCCAAGAGAGGGTGGACAACCAAGAGAGGAAAAAAGTTGCTTAAGGAGGGCCTTTTAAAGGGAATCAAGAGGTAACTCCTTGGGATGCAAAAAGCTTCGAAACTCAACAGCCTTGCGTAGATTCGTGAGGAATATTCGCAAGTGAAGGTTACAAGCACAGAATATAGAAAGCCAACAGCCAGCACTTTGAAAAATGGTCGTGCGCTAGCTATGTGCGCCAGCTATATGTGCTAGCTTGGTGCGCCAGCTTAGTGCGCCAACTTGGTGCGTCAACTTGGTGCTTTACATTGGCGTTCTATATCTAGCTGCTTGAATTATTAATCGGAACATAGGTTCGTTATAGGCTTAGGGTAACCAAGGTGCCAGATAAAATTCAACTGAGGTTAGGCTTGCCCTATCCAAAGCAACATCTTCTGGAGAGTTCACTTACGAGCTGCCTCAAAATCAGTGTGTCTACATCTGGTACCACTTCTGTAACGCCCCGCAGCCACAGTGCGTCACAGCAAAGTAAATCTAAGTCTGAGTCTGCTAAATTAGCAAGAGTAATATTTAAAATAAATTCAATATTAACTACTACCCAGACCTGTGTATGGCTAACGACTCCCAAAACTCGAGCATTGGAAACTGACTACACTTCAACATAGCACCTAAGAAAAATCAACCAATGAAACGTATGAGTGACATCTATGTCACCTAGTACACGCCTTAAAGAAAACAAAAGTAGAAAAATGAATAAGATTCCAATTCTTTGCTTCTAATTTAAACTCTATTAGCTTTTCTAAAAACTTTTCTATAAAACTCAAGCCTGGGTCATAATCAAATTCTGGCTAAAATTCTGAGAAAACTTTTGTCAAGAAATTTCGGAAATTATGCAATTTCAAAACTTATTTTCTTTTCTAAAAACTATGCTCTATTCTACATATCTCTGGAAAACTGTTCTGAGACTAGGTTCCGGCCTAAATCTCAAATCTCAACTCTTGCAAAAACACAGAACCTGGCTGGAACTAGTCCTAAAACATTACTCTTATCTTGGCTAGAATTTAGCTAAAACTTAGAAACCAAAACCAAGTTCAATTCTAGCATCAAACCAAACCTAAATCTGAAATCTACAAATCTCTTTTCTGGTGTCACCTTGATCAGGGGTGACTTGGCCACAATCGGAGAAGGGGGCATCAACCTCGATCCCCTACACTGCCATGGTGAACGTCGCCGTGTTGGGCATATTACCGTCTCGACCAATGGACCTCATTATTTCTTTTCTCTTTTCTATTTTCATTGCACGGGGATACGTCTCCTCAAGACGTCCCTCAAATTTGTCATGGTGTTGTAAGCATTGGTGACCCGGCCTATCATGAGCTCTTGTGTTATCTCACTTAGCCAACCTAACACCACCTGCCTAACTGAGTATATTATCCAGCCAACACTACCTCTTTTTGGTTCCTAGTCTTTTTAACCGAAGGCCAACTCAAAACTCGGAAATCTTCGTTTCTAAAACATGCTTCTGTTCAGAAATTCTTTTCTAAGAAAACATGCATCTTTTCTGAAGTCTCTTTTTAAAACTCTCTCTAAAATCACTTTTCTTATCACTGGAAATGCTTTATGAAAAAAAACCATATTCTTTTCTAAACATAATTTTGATTAAATTTCTTTTTAAAGAGGAATCATTCTTTCTTAAACCTTTGCATTTTTTTTAAAACATCTGTTATTTCAGAATAATTACACAGGGATTAAAACCATATTTTCCACTAATTAAAATCTTCATTATGGATTTTATCCTTTCTGGAAAATATGCCTGTGGGACCTGTGCATCCCATCCGTACATCTAGTCTGTGCATTCAGCATGCAGTCCCTACACTTACAGTAACCTAGATCAAGTCGTCGGAAAAATCGCCCCACTTGGGAGCTCTGGGCGGACCCATCTCTGGCCACTACAAAAATGCATATAAATACTCATCTTAAAGGATTTTGAGTCTACTACATTTTGAAACAAGTTTCATCTTAATTTAATATGTGGTTCTCAAGATATTAAATCATATAACCTAAGATGTCATGGAACACTATTGTAGCATATTGTCGAGAAAATTATTGAGATATTCTTCATAAATTCTCGTAAATTCATGAAATCTGTGTAAATTCATAATCTCATGCTAGGCAACCTATATTCAAGGTTTTTAATTGATTTGCAACATTATCTAAGCATGGAAATCGTTGGGAATGAAGAGGAGAAAGGTTGGGTTGCGTACTCTATGATGGGTCGTCGGCGTTTCTCCCCTTCCTCCGGTAAGCACCTCGACGCTTCCCTCTCTCGCACAGGGTCCTCCTCTCTCTCTCACTCTCCTCCCTCAATTTCCCCTACGCTAGCCATTCTCCTCCCTCTTTTATTCCCATCGACCCGTTGTCGTTTTCAATCGTTGGCAGGGCATGGCGAGATTCGGGCGCTGCCGATCGCAAGGCATGGGAAGAAGCGGCATTGGTAGGGTACAAGGCATAGTGTTGGGCAGCGGTAGACTACGCACTCACTGTGCAAGTATACACGTATGTATATAGTATGGGATACCAACATATGTAGCCATACAAAGCCCAAGAATAAACACCAAGAGAAGAGAAAACAATCAAGCATTGAAACCCATATTCCATTAATCACTTTTATCACAAATGCATGGGTATATGCTTACATCATGTTCGAAATCTCCTGGGAGACCCACTGTCACGCCTCAAATTTTCCACAATAATTTAAAACAATTAAATTACAGGAAAATTAAAGCTAAACAGTAAATATCTAACTACCAGGAACCTGTGTGTGCGGTTAGCAGACTCCAGACTATATGCACTACGCTAAACCGATCACATGTCTGCACCTGCAAACCAAAACCACAAGGAAAACGCATGAGTGACAAAAGTCACCCAGTATGCACCCCAAGGAAAACAACGGAAAACAAAACTATAATCAATTTTCCTTTTAAATTCATTTCGCAAACCAATTTCTCAAAACCTCATAAACCAGGCCCACATCAGCCAAAACCACAACCGGGGCTCTACTAGCCCAAAGCCACAAGCAAAGGCCCTCAATGGTCAAAACCACACACAATAAGTCGGGAAGCCTAATGCCAGGCAACGTAACTCTGGCCACATGTAGTCCGCTGAGGAGCGACCACAGCATTCTGCACTGCCACGGTGACGGCCACCCTGTACAAGAGCGTTCACCGTCCCATGATTCTCCTCTCTCAGGAGAACCCTCAAAAGCCAACCCCCTCCCTGGGAAGGTTGTCCTATCTCTCAGGATGCTACCAGCTACGAGGCACGTGTCCCACCCACTCTGGCCACCATAGGGTATGCCTCCTCATGGCGTCCTCCACACACGGTGCTCAAGAGGGAGTATCATACCTCCACACTCGACGACACTCGAGCCTCAGTGCTCACAGCGACAACAGGAGTATCATACCTCCCCGTCATGCCACATGACACCTCAATCTGTGGACCACAACCCTAGCCTTGAGACGATAGTCAAGGAGTTTCATACCTCCAAGACCCGACGCCCCTCAACCTCTGGTATCTCGGTCCCCAACCTCAACCAGGGAGTTGTGCTCGACCACTCGAGAATGTCATCACATTCCCTGGTCCCAACGACACAGTCCCACACTGTCTCGGTCCACACACAGAAAATCAGGAACACATTCTTCCAAAACCTCGACAAAGTGGCGCGTCAGGTGTCCTAGGGGACCACCACAGACGGCCCATAGTCCCTCCCAATGGGACAAAACACGGCAATCCAGAAAGCCCTCAGAAAACGCATTTTTATAAACTCATTTGGGCCCTAATTTGGCATGCCAAAAATTAGGTTTGGTATGCCAAAATCCACTGATTTGGTCAACCGGGGTGATTCGATAGGCCGAATCGACCAGAGGACCAAACTAACAGAAAAACGGTATATCAAACGAAATCGGTATACCGAAATTCACTGTTTCGGTATTCCATTTTCATTTCGGTATGCCGAATTCTGTGAGCCCAGAAAGCGGCCCAAAACCTTACAGTCCGAAATCGCTCCAATTCAGACCTCAGATCGGACCCGCTAAACAAGCACCAAAAATCTTGCATAAAACATAAGATGTAGACCCTTGATTCTACTCCAAATCCCAACAAACAAAACTAAAATCCATTATGCATCAAGATATAAAATCGGAATGGCAGAAGGGTCAAAATGACCCAAAACGCAACAATCATCACAAATGCCAATAAATTCACCATAAATACACAATAAATCACAATATATTCTACGAATGTAAATTTACCTAGATTTCATGCAATCCTAGCATTTTTTTTTACCAATTCCATGCTCTCTATTACATGAGGTGGAGATACGTACTTGAAAACACCTCCGATGATCTCCAGCCGACCCCCGGCGATTCCGGCGAACTCCGGCGCAACCACGGCCTCTGGAGCACCCCACTCGAGCTCCACACACCACCACCAGCCGTTGTACACCGTCGTCATCCCTCGAGCACACCGAACAGAGAGGCGGTCGCAGGGGAGGAGAAAACTGGGGGGAAAGCGAGAGAGGAAGAGAGAAAAGAGAGAGACAGGGGAGAAGGGAAGTGAGTGGAGGGAGAGAGAATGAGTGGAGGAAGGAGAAGAAGGATGTGTGCTCAGGACGGAGAGAATGCGTGGGGAAAGAGAAGGAGGCTTGGGTTGTGCATGACAGGAGACTCCAGCTTATAAAGCTACGTAGAAGGAGTAGGTGGTCGTGTGCATGCAACCAGTCAGCCACGCGCACACCAACACTCCCTCAATAACCAGCCACAGCATGCACCCAACCACCCACCACAAACACGAGGCCGACTGCAAGCCTCAACAACCAGCCCACAAATACGGCCCCACACGGACCCCACACCTGGGCCCTACACGCACAGTGCCACAATGCACAGTGCCAAACCACACACAGGGACACACAAACAGAAGCCAGCCCACGAGGCCCAAGCCCAAAAGCACAAAACCACATAACGGGCCTCAGAACAGTAACACCCGTCCAGGAATAAAATTCATAAAATGCAAATAATTACAAAATGAATTTTACGGGTGTTACATCCTAACCCCCTTAAAAGAAGATTTTTGCCCTCAAAATCACTAGGCGAAAAGATACGGGTACTGGGCTAGGATGGCTTCCTCATGTTCCTACGTGGCCACCTCGGCTCCATGATGCCGCCATCGCACCAAAACCAACGGAATCACCTTATTCTGTAGCACATGCTCCTTGCAGTCAACAATCTCGACGACATCCTCCACAAAGGACAGATCTTCCTAGAGCCCTTCTGGCGGAATTGGGATCACATGAGAAACGTTAGCCAGGCACTTCCTCAACATGGAGACACGTAACACGTCGTGCACAGACATCTTTGGTGGTAGATCCAACCGATAAGCGACTTCACCGATCCTCTGGGTGATCTGGTACGGCCCAATATAGCGATGACTCAGCTTGCCACGCTTCCCGAACCTCATGAAACCCTTGGTCGGCGACACCTTCAGAAACTCATAGTCTCCCACCAGAAACTCTAGTGGTCTCTACCTCCTGTCGGCATAGGTCTTCTGCCGACTCTGTGCAGCCAACAACCTGCTCCGGATCAACTCCACCTTGTCCGCATACAGCTGCACAAGCTCAAGACCAATCAACTGACGCTTGCCCGCCTCGCTCCAGCAAACTAGCGATCTACATGGCCTACCGTACAAAGCTTCGTACGATGCCATTTCGATGCTTGAGTGATAGCTATTATTGTAGGCGAACTCAATCAATGGCAAATGATCCTCCAAACTCCCTTGAAAGTCTAAGGCACATGCTTTGAGCATATCTTCCAGTGTCTGGATAGTCCTCTCCATCTGACCATCCAACTGAGATGAAATGCTGTACTATAGTTGTGACCATGCCGACCCATAAGGGAGAAGGCGGATCACAGCCAATGCCTCGACTGGCGAAATGCGCAAGGAAAAGAAAAGAAGAAAAAGAAAGGAGTCGCCACCTAGTCTTTTAATG
>JAMKQA010043840.1:0-13415 GCA_024699735.1 Posidonia australis | reverse complement strand
AATCTCATCGCGGTAGTGTAGGAAGGTAGGGGAAGGATGTCCTCACCTACTGCTTGTGTGCTAGGTTACCCCTGATCAAGGTAACAACAGTAAAGAAAGTGGAAATGAATAAAGAAAGAGAAATGTGTTTTGGTCAAGATTGGACTTGTGAATTGGTTCTAAAAATCCTGAAAAGAAATGATAATGTTTTAACCAGTTGCCAGCCAATGTTTATGATTTGATTTTGAGTCCAATGAGGCATTGTGTTTTAAGCTGGATCTGGTTAGAATGTGTATTTGAAAAGTGTGTTTTTGGAAGAATCCCCAATATTGAAAATGGAATTGTTTTAGAAAAGAAAAATGAAATTCCAAAAGGGTTTTTGAAAGGAATGTTTTGTAAGGAAAAAGAATATGGTTAATTTTGAGATTGAATCCTTAAGTGATTGTTTAAAAAAAGAAGAAGGATGATTTTCAAAAGAGAAAATCAAGTTTTTGCAAAATGTTAAGAAACGAGTTTCTTTTGGTTTTGTCGAGTTTTGTTTGTAGTTGTGTGTTTTGGGGCGCGTACTGGGTGACTTAGATGTCACTCACGTGTGCTATTTGGTTTTCAGGTGCAGACCACGTGTAGCCGGTCCGATGCAGGAATTGGAGCTTCTAGCCGCACATTGCGATCCTGAAAGTGAACTTTGGTTACAGTTATATTTATTTCTGTAATTAGTGTAATTATGCTTGGGATACTGTGATTTGGTAGTGTGCCTGGAATCGAGGTGTTACATTGAATCAAGGTGAGTACCATGAGGGTCATGGTGTTGGGGTTTAGCTAGGGTTTAGGAGCCATCCCATTTATGTTGCAAAAAAAAAGAAGAAGGAATATTTTTCCCGCAAAGAAAGAGCATGTTTTTATGACAGATGGAAGAATGTAGCTTTATTTGTACAATTTTTAATCACCCGTCTGTCAAATCTTTTCTAATTTTCCCTTTCTCTTTGATTTTTCCTCGAATATACTTTCAAATTTTATAATTCTGGATACGGATGGGGATGTCAAGGTGGTGTGGTCCCTCCTCCTCATGGAGTCTATCGTTAATTAAGAGCTACTAAGTCAAGAAGATATCTCTGCTTGTTTTCGGCAAGGTGATGAGAAAAAAAGAAGAAGAGAGGAAAACAGAGCAATTAATTCAATTTCATGGTAATCATCATTTTGTTCTTTTGCTTCAACTCTGTTTTTTAACGCAATTGTTTACTCACTTAACCTTTTTTGACCACAAGGGCGACATCTACCATTTTCCAATAAACAACTTGTGCTAACTTTTGCACCCTTTGGGGGAAAGAAGTTTCGCCATGATAGCCTAACACCTGCCCCCATGTATAACTTGGTCAATAAATCAATACCATCCAAAGATGTGCAAGCAGTGAAAGGCAATTGGGGGAGAGGTGGCTGTGGCTTGTGGGTGGGGATGGTGGCTACCCAAAACCATCCATCCACACAACAACACCCTCACATTATTCCTCCCCACATTCATTATCCAACACCTTTAATAACTTTAATATACTCCAATTTATTCCATAGTTAGCCTTTCTCATTGAAACAATGGATGCCGAACCCATCAAAGGGCTCCTTGAAAGACACACATGCACTTTTCAAGGGTCCACCTAAGTTGGGGTTTAAATGTCTCATTGCGTGTGTGATTTCCAAGATTTTACATTAAAAAAACAATATGGGATAACCATTGGATTAATTATCTTGGTTTGGTCTTCCATCCACAACCTTTCAGCAAGAGGAACACCCGCAGACCATCCCCACCCCAAACCATCACAAGAACATGGGGTGTAACTTACCCTTGATGGAACCAACCCTGCTGGTGTCCCTTGAGATTGGAGCCCTATGTTTGCATGAAAGGAGGTGGTACCACAAGGTATCCCTGTTTTTTAAATAAGGTATGGGGGTCATAACTCACAAGAGCTCTCTTACAAACTGGTACCACCAATAGTGGGTACGTTAGAAAAAGCTGGGATTGGAGGGTCTTTGGACCTTTTGCATGGTGTGGGCATCAGAAATGAGATAAATGATATATAGCAAATAGCATACGCAAGTAGGAAAGAAAGCTCATACATAGTCTTCTAGAGAGAGAGAGAGAGAGATGTTGGTGGGGGAACTGGTCGTAATGTGTGTGCCTCTGGACATGTCTTGTGTTGGGTTTGAATTGTTATTTTTGATTAATTTATTGCCACAATTACTGATGGTGCTGTGCGAGAGATTAGTGGGTTGGGGTGGATTTGTTTTACCATTTTTTGGGTTTTGTTTTTTGCTTGACAACACAAAAAAAAGAAAGGAAAAAAAAACAGAGGAGAGAAAACATAAAGCCAAGGAGGAAAATTAGGGGAAAACCCCAAGAATCACACCCCTCTTTCTATGCCCATTTCTCACCTGACCATCTACACCTCTTTCCTCTCTCTCTCCTCTTTCATCCATCTCCCTGTGTCCCTTCCATTTCCTCTCCATCGGGGGCCGCTCGCTTTCGCCCCCCAATCTGTCTCACCTCCAAAGATTGCATCTCTTTGCTGTTTTTGTGTGGATTTCTGGGTGAGGGAGGGGGAGGAGGGGAGCAGAGGGTGGAGGTGTTAGGAGGGGGAAAGGATCTCCTTTTTGTGGCGATCTAATCGTTGGATTTGGTGGGTTGTTCTTCTCAGGTGCGCTGAGTCTTCTGATTATTCCGAATCCTGTGTCTTCTGCTGTGTTCTGAGAAAAGTGTTTTTTCCTCCTCCTGTCTGTGATCAAATCAGATTTGTTTTGACGATTGGTGCATGAATCTTATTGGGTTTTGCTTCTTATAGAGTAAAAACTGTTTTTTACAAGGAAAAAGGAAACCTTTTGTTTCTTCTGCTGTTACTCTGTTGATCTTCCGATCGTTATGGTGTTATCTCTTAGACCTTCTGGTTGGGTTGGATAGTGGGGGAATTTCGTAGTTGTTGTGGGTATTTTATTCACCCAGTTCTAGGGATTAGATATAGTGTTGTTATTCAGTATATTTTGTCAGTAGCATCTTGTTGTATATTTTTTGTCATGTTAACAAGCTTGTGTTCCTCATGGATCCACTTCCATAATCTATAGTGTTTGTCCTTCATATGAGTAGTGTCCTCTGATATGGTCTGGTCGTGCTACGCCAAAATATTTCTTCCTAGTCGTGTTTGTTTGCTCGGTTTAGATTCTACATGCTGTTATATTTTGATGAATGATAAATGAAAAAATCTGATTTGAACTATAACAGCTAATCCGCTATTTAAAATTTCCCTATATTTAGCAAGTGTTTGCCATCACCATTTTAGTTAGTGCATTGTAGATCTTAGCCTTGTGCTGTTGATGGACAGAACTCCATTGCCCAATCTGTAGTCCTTTTTATACTAACAATGTTTGATATTGATTATAGAAGAAACTGAGAGTGAAAGTGGTGGAGATGATACCAGACAATGACAACAATATGCTGATAAATGAACATTTCTATTACTTCAAAACAATTACGAGCTAAACAGATTTCTGTGTTTATAAGTTAGTACTGTTATATTTTTGTTTCAGAGTTTGTACTTTAGGTTTCGTACAAATATTTTCTAAGAAATAGGTAAGTTGGGAAAATGGTGATGGACGAGAAAATTCTTGCTAATGACCTTTTAGCAGCAAGAAAATATGGATTATAATACAAAGAGGGGCGGGCTCAAAAATCTAATGCAAAACTAAGAGGGAAAATACCAATAGCAATCCACTTATCCAGTAGTTTTCTAGCATACAACCAGTTCCCTCGTTGCCATCTCATTGATAACAACCAAGTCCTTGCCTCACAACATCTGTGAAAAGCCATCTTGATTCCCTATGAATTCCTCCGGTACAAACTCAACCAAAATAACAGCAAACCACACTAATGTCATAGATGAACAAAATAAACTTGCAGTTGACACTATTTTTAACACTTTGCTAATGTTTTAAACTCCATTCCCCTTTAACCATTGATACCGGATAAACTAACAAAGGGGTGAGAATTATCAAAAGAAAAGTGACATTGTTCTGGGTTAAAACAATGAGATGTCATGGACTTTCTATTTCTTTTTAGCATTTATTATACACAAGCATGGCTTTTTGTTGAATAACAATCGATATTCTTTTTCAGCTAAATTGATTATTGTGCCAATCTTTATATCTTTGCTTGTCTCATTTTGACTTATTTTCTCATGCTGTTTTGATTGAGAATAGGCTCTTCTTTCTGTAAGGAATAATATTTTTAAAAATATTTTGCTGAACATATAGCAAGCTGTAATGTCTCCATACTGTTTTTAATTTACATTGAAATCGTTGTGAGGCCTTCTACACAAGTGTTAGCTATAATCTCTTCTCTCTGTTGTCTTCAGTGGTTGCAGGAATTTTTGGACTTTGGCTGGTTCCTTTTCTCCATCATAAGCAGCTTTAGCGGATAGATCCTGTAGTTGTACCTGAGGATCCTTATATTTGGTGTCTAGAATTGGCCCTAATGCAAGGAGAAAGAAGTACTATGGAATTAGACCAGGGATCTAGTTCAAGCAATTCCACCATTGACCCTCAGGTTTACTGGAGTAACATGTTGAACCCAATGGACACTAGAGATATTGCAGACTGCCTTCTATCTCCTGATGATACCATCATACCTTTCACTAATGTGACTAATCCTGAAAGTGGAGGTTTTAGTGGCTGGAACTTTAATAATCCTGAGTCTAGTCGAAATGCAACCAATCGGACCAGTCTTGATGAAGCAAAAAGGGACCATGAATGGTCATCCGCTATGGTGTCAAGTAGTGGTACATCCCCAAGTTTACATGAGGGGAGATTTGAAGCTGGTAACATGCTTTCATTGGAAAATACGGGTATAAATATTGCTAATGACCAAATTACCAGCGGACAAGAGTACAATTCACTTCAAAATACGGCATATACTACAGAAATTGGTCAACTCTCGGTACCATGCCATTTATTTAATTCTTGTGGACCTGATTCACAGCCGATTAAATCTGTTAATGGTTCCACAAATTCTTGCAGTACTTCTGCAGGTAATAGATATCTGCCAGAAGAAGTAGATGGCAGGCTACGAGGTTCATTTGATAGCCAGCACATTTCTGGCAAGAGAAAGATGATTGAAGGAGCTTCTGGACAGTCTTCTACCAGTGGAATTGTGAATCACTTGCATCAAGGTGAGAACAGTCAACACACAGTTTCTGTGGGGAATAGTTTGAACAGTGGTTTAAATATCTCAAATTCATCAAATAATCTTGGTACTGGCATTGTACAAGGTATAAACCCAAGCTCTGATACTGTTTCAAGAGCAGGAATTTCTGGTTCTCTTTCTTCTGCTGGTGCAGCAGGAAATGCAGAAAACACCCACAGAAATGTCAGGAGGAGGGCAAATCCTGCACTTGAACATGATTTATTTCTACCCAATATATGGCCTTCAGGGAATTCTTTTAGGCATTCAAATGTTTGGCCACCACGCCAACCATCTGTTGTCATCCCTTTTGTTCAGTTACCGGAAGTTGTGCCTCCAGTATCTGCTCCAGTTTCCCAATCTCAGCCTAATGTACCTATTATCCCTTCTTTGCCACAAAATCCACACCCTTTTACATGGAATGGCTCATCTAATTCAAGGGCAGACAGTTCATCGAGTTCCCCTGTAGTTTCAGGGGAAAGATTCCCTTCAAGGCGTATTGTGAGAAGCATTCCCGTTCCGGTAACTGACATGAGACGTTTGGCACAGGATCCATCAAATTGGAATTTATCTACTGGAAATGTAAGCCCACTAGAAAATGTAGCTTCTACCTCACGAGCTGGTCCAAGTTCAGCTTCCAATCCATCTGTACCACCTACTTGGTCGCCTCATCAAATCCCTCATATGCAGTATCCATTAAGATCATCAGAGTATTCTCGCCGTTCCTTTCAATCAACTGGATCTGATTCTGGGGTTCAGAACAACAATATTCATCTGCCAGATCCAAGCCATTCAACTTCCCCGCAGGAGATTGTTCCTAACCAAGGAACTGGGCTGCGTAGCCAACAAAGACATCTCCAAAGGTCAGCATTCCTTATGGATAGGCAGAACGACGGATTGCCTGGAGTTCCCTTAGCACTTAGGATGGCAACTCTTAGAGAAGGAAGGAGCAGGGTAATATCTGAGGTTTGTTCTAAACCAATAACTTGTTCTAGTTTTGTGATTCTAAAAATTTATTTCTTGTTTTTGGTCTTGCTGGTTGTAGATAACTCATTAAGTTGTCTTTTGGTGTCATTTGAAAGCAATATTCACTTTAGGATGGAATTTGATTTTGGCTTTGGAATTATTTTGTTTTGAAAATTGATTAAAATTGAAAAACAACACAAGGGCTTCATGTATGGGGTTTTGGGCGAATATGAAAGTCGCGCTTTATTAGATGGAATATGTGTACAATAATATCCTAAATCTTGTCTTTTTGAAATTCCAAAAAATTGAAATACATCCAGATGCAATTCTCCAAAATCTGGAAGAAACATTTAAAAGTAATTTACTCAGTAAGTGGTAGCAATAAATTTTAAAATTTGGTGTCATTTGAAGTAACTAATAGTTTTAAGTGATGTTAATGTTGAGTAGAAGCATTTTACAACCACCAGAAGGAATTTATATTAGAACACTATTGATCATTATAATCACAACATGTTGTTAAACCTTCCATTTTCTATTGTTCCTTTCAATCTCTTAGTTTTTGACAGGGGAATTTAGCAACCGTAGATCAATAAAAAGAAACAAGCAACAAGCTTCTTTATCTAATGTCCTTTGCATTGTACGACATATACTTCTACTTCTTAAACTCTGTATTGATCCTACATTTAAAACTATGACACAAACTCTTATTGAATTCTGTTAAGCACAATATTGTCAGAACTCTCAATGTTTAAATCAATTCTACTCGGACCGTGTCACCTTTTTAGCTATATCAAGACTTGTTACTAAATTAATTCCTGTACAATTCTTGTTCAAGACATGGGTCACACTTGATCTCCATCATTCTAATGTTTCTTCTTATGGCTCTCTATTGTCAGTATTTTAACCATTTACCACATTCATCTTGCCATTCTCATTTTGGTTAACTCAAATTTTGGACTTAGCATCAGTAGGTTTTTTAACAAAAATTAAATGTGATGGCAATGACTGATGAGAAGCCAAAGAGAGGAGGACAAAAACAGAATCTTAATATCCACATGGAAGACAAAAGAAATCCTATTCTTACCATTGCATTTCACAGTCATTCCAAACTTTGGAGGAAAAGTGAGGGAGTCAGGGTCCTCATAGGTTTTTTTGGTTTGAATCCTTGATCTAACGTGTGTGGATGAGAATGGTGTGACTAGAAGTCTGATGTTGTTTGGCCATTTCAGTTGGCCAGATGTATAGAGTTTTCACAACTAGATGCAAGCAAGAGGTGAAACCACCTGCTTCAATCTTGCATTACGACAATTTTAGAAACAACTATAATAGTCAATAGAAGAGAATAGTATTCTGACCTTTTAGCCTTCTAGGTTGCTGACAACTGCTGTTTGTTGATTTGGAAATGCCTAAGTTGTAATAGCACAAGCAAAATGTCACAAAGATCTGGAATGGACTATGAATGAAGATGTCTCTTGGTTGGAAATCTTAGGCCAAACTATTACCTGAGAGCCTGAGTAGTTGTCTGTTTGTTGACCTAGAATTTGTTCCACAGGTTCAAGTAGTCTGTATTGGACCTTAGATATAATGCCGTTTTCTCTAATAAAAAATGACACTTTCTTGGGTTGATTATGTAAATCTCAAATCGTCAGGAATGGTTCTGTGTAGAGTATTGTAATGTTGGGTGTGGCATATTCATTTTGATGCCCTAGCTGGCAGAAATTAATCTTGATGCCATAGGAGACTTCTTTATGGTTCCAATTATTCAAGCAAAATGATGTTTAATGAGAAGCTTAACTTAGGGAGCTGTACTTTTAATTTCAGAGAAGCCTATTTTTAGATGTTGGTGAGTGGTATAAGATTATTTTAGTGAAAATCAGTTTTTAGCAACCCAAGTTCGTACATTTGAGTCAATATTCAAACTAATCACTTTGATCCGTGAGGCTCCATTGGTTGAAGGAGTTTTGATGGAATCCAAGAATTTGATGAACATGGTTTTGAAGTAGAACGGATTTCTTGTTATTTCATTTTACATATCTAATTTGATTGATGGCAACAATTGTAACATTCAAGTCCATCTTCTTGGAGCTGAATGTTAAGTTGATACTTTGTTAGCTAGATCACATTTTAAAAATCCATCATCTTCATTGCATTTTCTTCTATCTTATATTCTCAAGTAACATTTTTTCAACATCTGTGCTCTTTTTTTAGATGTTAAGGTTATTTTCTTCTCTTTTTGATATAATTGTCTTGAAGCTTCACATTATCTGCTTTGAAATTGAACAAGTAGCTTATATTAACATGTGATTGGTTCTAGATAATTGTTCAACAAATTTTTTAGCCCCTGTGCATTTTTCTGCCATTCACTGAGCTGCATTGTCAATATGAAAATTGTGATTTCTGTCGAGATAAACAGTCTAGTATCATTTCAACTTATTCACTTGTTTTCTCTTTGTAGCAAATTCGCAGTGCATTGGATGTCCTTCGTAGGGGACTCCCCTATGAATTTGTAAGAGGAGATAATCTTAGACTTGAGGTGAGTACTTTGTCTGCATTTCATGGTATTGCATTGTGGGTACCCTAACTCTTATTTCAGGCTCAACATCTATCTGAAAAATAATTATTAGTCATGAAATTTGTGTTTGAGACTTTGACTAATTGCATGAAACCTTAGTATCTATATTAATAATGACATTTGTCACTCTGGATTTCATGTTAAGAGACAGACTCATCTTTCATCTTGGAAAATTACTCTACTGAAATGTCTGATTTACATCAGAACATCAGACAAAAGTTTTGTAGTTTTTTCCATGTGGTAACCTCCATGTTTTTGGGTTTTTTCTACCTGGAAGTTTGGGACTTTGGGTAATGTAACTGGTGATGCCTCTACATTTCTGACCTCCCATAGACCCCCATCAGCAGACTGGATTTACGATTGGGCAATTATGTCAACTAGACGTTCTAATTAATGGTTCCTACCTCTTGTCATGAGTCATGGCTTGGCAGAACTATGTGCACATCATTAGTGTCATCTCCACTTTCCTCTTCCTGGTTACCAACTTACCGTTACTTTTATCATATGTTAATGAGGATATACCGTCACACATTTTGAACTGTCTTATTGGTACTGAACATGATGTTTCAATTCTTTTCCAGTCCTTAATTTTTGGGGGTGCAGACCTGCATGATAGACACAGGGATATGCGACTTGATGTGGATAACATGTCTTATGAGGTAAATTTTTGTTTTTATTTTTCTCTTTGCTTTTGATGGTTCTCTGACTACGGTCATTGAATTTACAGGAGTTGTTAGCTCTAGAAGAAAGAATAGGAAATGTAAACACTGGGTTGACTGAGGAAACTGTTACGAAGCACTTAAAGCAATGGAAGTACACTGCCAACTCAGTTGAAGTATCCCAAGATGTTGAGCCCTGTTGTATTTGTCAGGTAGCTGTCTAATATCTTACTCAGAAGGTTTAATATTTGCCTAAACATGAAAGCAAAACGTCTGTACTTTCTTGGTTCTTTTCTTCAGGAAGAATATACTGAAGATGAGGATTTGGGTACTCTTCACTGTGGACATAACTTCCACTCTGAATGTATAAAGCAGTGGCTGTCACACAAGAATCTGTGCCCAATCTGTAAAACAACTGCTCTGATTACTTGAAACAAATGACGAGGATGGGGTGAGAGGCTAAACTCTTTCTACATTCAACCAGTGGTGAGTCTTGACTTTGTTGTGGTTGGTTTGAGTGAATAGACAAACAGATTATGGTCTCATGCATTGTATCTGTCTTTTCTTATACATGACAGCATTATTGTTGTCAATGGGAGGAAGATTAATCGTGAGGATGCAACTGCTATCTCTACCATGTAGAGTTTTGGTTTTTTTGCAGTGTACAACACTTGCCTAGGAAAATGAATAGGTAAGAATTGTTCACATCTCTGCGGATGTCTGAAGTCTGTTGTACATAATTATATCTTGTTGGCAGGGTCTAATCTTTGTTATTTATTCATAGACTGCACATTTGCTGTCAAAGAAGATTCAACTGTCACTTTGATGAATATCTTTTTATTCTTAAAATTATTGTTTTGATCAGAATCCAACCATATCAATCTGGTCATTTGAAAAGATTTCCAGTTTTTATTTGTTATTCTTTTGCCATGGTGAATTATCTGTTTTTTTTTTTTGCATGACTATGGATTCTGTTTGTTTGTTTTCACCTTTTTCCTGGCAAAACCATGGTTTCAAAGTTCCATGTGCTTGCGGGGTGGTACTACTGATTCAGTACTGATCTTTGGATTATTTAATGAAATCAACTACATGGTCCGAGTTTCCGCACAATATCTAAATGTATGACTCGTGTTTTCTTTCTTTGGACTCTTAAAAGTAGTGTTTGCTTCGTTTTGAAAAGTCAAGTTCGACGCCTTTTGTCTTCTCGTTTGAGGGCAATAGTGTTCTAGTGTACGTTTATGACTTTTCAGGATTCATTAGCTTATACTGTTGAATTCAAGTCACATGTTTCTGCTCAACTAATGAGAAGACTAGCTAACCATTACTTATCAGCCACCAAGCTTAAGTCAGTATATCAAATGATCCATTGTAAGTCATTTAACTTTTATAAATACAACTTTTATAAATGAGGATGGGTTGATCCATATCATCTTGACTTGGTTTTGCTTGCATTCACAATCAACAAACTCTAGCCTATAATCAACTACTATGGTGCATATCGATATCAAAAAAAACAAATCCTAGCCTATGATAAAAAAGGTAAAATAGGATCGACAATTTGACCCTAACCTATGTTGGTTGCATACCTTTTTTTTTTGGTATTTTGTTATATACTTCCAAAATCAAACTATTCGACAATTTTATCCAATTTATATTCTATAATATACTTAAATTTCATAATTTTGGAGTTAAGCTTAATGTTGAATAATGTATGCAAATTTAATGCATGAGATTTGTTGAAATTTATGGAAATACAATCTATGCTGTTAATATTTCATGATAAATACTTTATAATATGGAAATATAGTATATGCGGTTAAAATAGTTTTATATAAATTAAAAGTTAAAAAAATAAGGTGTATACAAGCAGCCAAATCCATTGAGTTCATCCACACCGTCCTAATAAAAAGGAGGATAGTTAATCCTTCTTTTTTTAGACTGATTTCATGATTTGCCTCCATTACAATAAAAAAATACCTTTTTAATAAAAACATGAATAATGAACACAATAATAAGTCTCAAATCTCTCTCTTCCACCTTGTTTAAGTGATGATTACCTGAATCTCATAGACCCCTGTTTCCTCCAAAAGTCGAAGTCCACAATTCCTACTTGTAATATTAGAAAAGTAGAATAGTGATTCTACCTTTCTCTCTTTTTTTCCACCAATTTTACCTTAACAAATGCCTCAAATGCCAAGTATATCCTTTATTAATTGAAGTCCTAAACAAACATTTAAATTAAGGAAAATCAACTTAGTTTTTCATTTTTTTTTCTATGACGTGGTTATTTTATCTTAATGATCTAGTCCATAATAGAATGTTGATTTATCTTGCTCTTATCGACACAAGTAAAAGGTATCAAAAAAATGTTAGAACAAGCATTTTAATATCTTAATTACATATATTAACCTAATTAAGAAGAACAATCAGTAACACAGAAATTATTATAGTAATAACAAAAACATGCATAACAAAATCAATTAATTGTCAGATTATTTCAAAATGCCAATTACATTTCATCACATGGTTTAGACTCCTATAACATGGTGATGATAGTTGTATTCAATATTTAGATAGGTTAGTCGTCGTTAAGGCAAAAGTTATAAGAAAAACTAAATATTAAAAGTAGAAGTGAAACTAAAAATAATAAAAAAATTGAAAAACAATTATTCTTGGATAAGAATTGAATGTTAAAATTAGAAATATTAATAACTTTTTTGAACTAAAATTATAGTTAGGTAAATTATGCTTCCAGTGCACATGCATAGCATGTGTATAAGAATATCTAAATTGTAAAATTTAAGTATAAATAAGGAAGCAATTAGAAATATCCATTACATATAGGGAAAAAAATTGCAAAATCATGGCATCCACTTTTTTATTTTTTTTTGCAATCTAAGTTTAAGATGTACACATAGGAAAGTTGGGTGCAATGAAAAATGCAAGCATGGTTTGGGGAGGGGTCTTTTTCTTCAACTGTAATAAAGGAAAAAGTTCACCGTAAAATATAGATATTGATATTTGGACCAATGCATGGTAGGTTTATTCAATATACATATCTTTCATAACTTTTTGTTTTAAAAAATATATGGAGTGAAACAAGTGACCTGTGCACAAAATTTGACTAGAATTAGAATTCTAGAGTGAATAGGAATTGCCAGGAATTAGAAAATAAAGGAAATTGATTTCCTATTAATCAAGTTTCTTGTTATTTGTGTCTCTTCAGGAAAGTAAAGGAAATTAAAATATGGGTGTTTGTGTTTATTAACAGATTCTAAGGAAAGTAGACATTGTTAACCTCACAATTGTTAATTTGAAAATTAAACAAATATTCAATTTCAAAATATAAAATTAAGTCATACAAATGTTCATATAACATTACAAGTTCTTGGTTTTCTCTTAAAAGCAACTCCTTCATGGCGTCATCCCCTGTGTCCTTTGGCTCAACCACCACCACAATAACCAGAACCGCCCCATCCCGCAGTTTGTGGCGAGGCTACTGCCATCGGATCTGGAGCTGATGGCGGAGATGGCGGTGGAGGACGCGGAGGCGGTGCGGCTCGGGGGGACGGTGCGGGTGCGGGGGCAGGTGAGCGTGTACATGGGGAAGTTGCAGGTGACCGTGAGGGATGTGTTGGAGGAGAGGGATCCCAACGCCGACGTTTCGCATTGGCTGGACTGCGTTAGGGAGCTGCCCGGGGATGCCAGGATGGATACGATTCCAAGGGAGGTATTTTCTGTGGTTTCAAGATTTCGTGGTTTCAGATCGCAGATCTGTTTCTCCCTCCTTCTACCTCTCAGATCTGCCTCTCCCTCCTTCTTCTTCTCAGATCTGCCTCTCGCAGATCTACCTCTCCCCCCTTCTTTCTCTCAGATCTGCCTCTCCCTCCTTCTACCTCTCAGATCTGCCTCTCGTAGATCTGCCTCTCCGTCCTTCTACCTCTCAGATCTGCCTCTCACTGATCTGCCTCTCCCTCTCCCTCATTCTACCTCTCAGATCTGCCTCTCGCAGATCTGCCTC